>JAPYYV010041059.1:0-10617 GCA_030522625.1 Copidosoma aretas | reverse complement strand
CGCTCGGGGGGGAGTTTAGATTAATGCCGATGGCTCCCGGGCAGCATTATACTCCCGTCGTCCCGCTGAACTGCGTGGCCTTTTTTTTTTTTCCTTCGCGGAAACGCTGCGCGCTTTTTTCCGAAACTTAATTCTAGTTGGATCGATTCGCTTGTTTTTCTTATTGACTGTGCATTATTTTCTACTTCAATTAATTACAACGCCGCAGGAGGTATTTTATATAATACCTGTATACACGCAGCAGTGGCCCGCGAGTTTTTTTTTTCTTCCATCGTGGTAATGGGGGAGAGAAACCTAGCTTGGGCGCCCGTGTTCACTGGACCATCTTTCGTCGTAATTGCAAGCTCGAGGGAAAAGGGCGCCGACACGCGATAGAGGCAGCGACGGTCGATAATCCGATGGAACACACGTGCCGAACGCACGTGCGGGCGAAATGGAGCGTATAAACGCGACGAAACGAAGCCCGGCGAGTGTCCGTCCGCGGGACAGGGCGAGGAAAAGTCCGCGCTTTGGGACTCGCGTACAAACGGCCCCGGCGACGCGCGACCGATCGCTTTAGCCGCCTACTTCGCCGCGAGAGCCTCTGGCTTGGTATGGTTTTCCCCTCCCAAGTTTGCTCCCTCGTTCCAGCTGCTGATGGGGCGGCGAGCGAGGCGGAAAAGCGCAATAGGGAAGTTTGCTTTCGATTGGCAGTGCCAGGAAACTATATTTGATATAACAGAGGGTGGGAGACCGACCGGCGACGGGCGTTTTCGGCAAATAGGCGCTAATGAAGGAGGAACGCTACGGGGGAGAGACGAAAATTTGAAACCGCGCGCTGAATGCTCGACGATTGCCGGCTCGACTTTTTGGTTTTTAACGAGAGCTGCGAGTGTAAGTATATGTATTATTTTCATGCGCTTTTATTCAACTCGTAGCGTCTGGTTATTTACATCCGTGGCGGGATTTGCGGGATTTGCGGAATTTTGCGATCAATTTTACCCGCTTGCGGATCAGTTGAACATACTTTTCCCTGACGGACAATCTTATCACGAGAGTGCAATTTATCGAGTACTTGCCAATTGCAAAAATCAACAAAATTCAAATATACAGATTGGGCTGGATGTTACTGTCGATGGCTCCTCGTCTGACCCGACTCGACTGTTTCTACTTAACTTTTTCAGACGATAGTCATACTCTCTGGTGAAATAATACTCAAGTACAACCAAGAAGTTGAAAATAATAAAATATGAATACTTCAAAATGATGAAGAAACGCTATTGTGGATGAATCAACATATAATATGATTATCAATAATGCGTACAATAAAACAATTATTTTTGCTTTTTAATTCATTAGTAACAGCATTATATACCTTTATGATTTGTATATTTTATTTCAATCGTTATTTGGCGAGTCAAATTTTTGCGCCTCTGATGATAGGATCGCAACTATGATTGTTCAAAAAAAAAAAAAGGCACGATACTGCGAGGGATCAGTAGAAAAGACCGCGATACAGTCAGCCACGCGTGCGAGCATTATCAAAAAATATTCGGCCGCTCGTACGATACCCCGTGCATAGGGGCCATTCATTAATTACGTAAGGACGATTTTGACCAATTCTGACCCCTCCCCCCCTTCCCCCATGAAAGGACACATTTCTCGAACTCCTACCTCCCTTCTTACGTACAAATTTAGGTAGAGTTTCCCTGAAAAGTTTCAAATGGTTGATGTAATGTCGTTTAGTAAGGTTCTGTGGACTAAAGGACTAAAACACGTTTTTATTTCATATCAAATATTTTCCTTTTTTTACTAATCATTATAATTATTTAATGATTATTCAATCTTTGGAAAACTCGTACTGTAATTACTTGAAAATAAGATTTGAGATGATTTTTAAGTGAGGAAACAAATCAGTCGAAAATTACAAACGAGTAATACTGTAGACAAGAAAGGACAAGAAAAAATCAGTGTGAGCCGATTCAATTTGAATCATGCGGATGTTTCAATGCCCTTCATGGCGACTTTTTACTCGTATGGTAAAATATTACGTAAGACTTACGTGAACCCCCCTCCACCCCCCCCCCCCACCCAGGTCCCTTACATCATCAATAGGCCCATACTCCATCGGCTAAACGAAGCTCCGACGCAGACGGCATTATCTCGAAATTCTCTGCTCTCCTGTAAACTGTACTTGTATCTGCAGTAAACACCTACAGCCCGTCCGCAAACAGCTAAGCGCGTCAAAGGCATTGTTTGCGCGCGGCACAAAGGGTCTCGGCCCAGCCCAGCGGAAGACGATTCCCCGTAAACAACAGTATTTACCAGCTCACGTGCCTTCGGATAACTGCCAGCTAGCACTGTATCAACTCCACGGTGTACCGTAATACAGTTGGACGGGCAAAATATAGGGATAGCGCGATAAGTAGATAAATAAATAAACAATGGACATCTCCCCCGGCAACGACGCCCGCACGGCCGTCTCCAGCGTCGCGTCGATCGCGCAGCAGGGCAAACTCGGATGCGTGGGTAATACTAGTGATCTTATGTACTGAGCGATCAGCCAATGCTTACCTTAGACAACCAGATGATTTTGACACAATTCAAACCATCGACTCAAAGCATCATTACAAGCATAGTATGGAGGTTCAAATAAGGTATAGGTAGTAGATCTTACAACAAATGATCAAAAATATGACGCATCGATGCTGATTAGTCGATGGTTTAAATTGTGTCAAAATCATCTGGTTATCCAAGGTAAGCATTGGCTGATCACTCAGTATAAGATCACTAGGTAATACAAGCGCGCGCGCACGCACGAACCCTCGCGGCCGAACGTCTATAATATATCAGCCGCGCAAACACGCGCGCACTACCGCTGCAGCCTCTAATTATGCACGAGGCAACGCAGGCCGGGGCGTCGTTTGTTCGTCTCTCGTCGTGAAAAAAGGAAAAAAGAAAAGAGGCCGAGAACAGCGGGGAAGAAGAAGCATCGGCGCGCGCGGCGATTGCCACGGGCTAACCGCCGGGCAAATGGCTCCCTTCGCCGCTCTGTTGTGTATTCACTTTTTCCACACGCCCCCTTTTCCGATCGCGATTATAGCTGCGCGCGTAATCCCCCCCCCCCCCCCGCAGTTTTTCGGCGTGCACAGTCGTACAGCTGCCGGCCGGCCGGTCGTGCTGATGGAAAAATCGATCCCCGCGCGCCGCCTTCCGTGCCCGGGGCTGTTGTTACCCTGTATACGTACGTCTGTAACAGCCGCCAGAGTTACATACGTATCCACGCGCACATGTATACGAGCTTCGGCTGGAAAACTTTCGTTTACGATGCGGAGCTGCTACTCGCCGTAAACAGCTCTGTTTGCCTCCGCTTCGTCGTTAGCCAACGCGATCGAGTTAGCCGTTATTTTTTTGTTTTTCGCCGCGCGCACACCGAGCGCAAGCGTATCGATCTAAAACATGTGTCATTATGTGCGAAATCAGTCGGAGTTTTTCAACCGTAGTATACATACGTGTTTGGGAAATCAGGAGAAAAGTGGTTTTTTTTTTTTTTTTTTTTTTTTTATTATTCAATTTTCTGGGGTTTTTTTTTTTTTTGGTCCTATGAAAAATACAAGCGTCCTTGGTAATTTTAACAAACTTTTCTTGGACTTTCACAGTTGTAAAAACACACGTTCTGCAGCTGTTTGCAGAAAGCAGCAAACGAATAATAAAGAACATGAAGTATTTCACGCGATTATCCATTACACCTTGCACAAGGTAAATGTCCCAGTCATGAAACAACATGTCACAGTGTATGAAACAGTATAAAACATCTTATAATTAGTAAATTTTAAAATATTTCATCAAAGTAATACCAAATGCAATCAATGAACATACAATACTTGATTTGAGGATTATTCACGGAAATTAAAATTTTTCTTGAGTTTCAGTGTTTCAATACCGGTACAGTTAGACACGTACCTAACCAAAAATCTTTGATGTTCGGGTAATTGAAACACACAGACTCCATTTAAATAACACGTACGTTCCATAGACTGGGACATCATTGTAAAGCGTGTCCTAATGTTGAAACAGGTAGTGTTTCATCTGACGGACACCTATAAGTATTTTGTATTAAATTTTCTTAATTTAAAGACATTTATAATTAAAATAAAATTCTGAAAAGATTAAAAATCAATAAGCAATGCAAGCCCTATCGATAACCATTAAAATTGTATAATTCGAGTGGACAGGGAATTTTTCATGAATTTCTGAGAAAATTTGTTTTCCAAAAATGCGTTTCATAATTGGGACGTTTACCTTATCTCCGAACGCTGGGTGGGTGGGAGCCTCCCCCCCCCCCCCCGCTCCTTTTTTTCCCCCCCCCCCCCCCCCCCTCGATTCCAATCGCGCAGAGTGAACCGACGCGAGCCGATCGCGACGCTCGCTCCCTCCTTCCTTACGCGGCGAAAAAAAAACGGAAAAAAACCCGAGGAGGAGGGCGATATTTCACGCGGGCGCTGCGCCCTTTTTCGCGCGCGCGCGGATTTCATTACCGGGAGATTTTATCCGGCGCGCCCGGGTAATTGCGTTCCCAAAGGCGTACGAGGCCCCGATAAATCTGGGAGAGCCCCTCGCGCGGCTGCTCCCGGTTTTTCCGCTGCCACGGTGGTATTATTTTCGCGCGGGTACACGGGCCAACTGCTAGATGCTCGGGGGATTTCAGCTATACGTTAGTGCAGTTCGAGGTGGTGGCTCCAGCGGTCTTGATGCCAACAATTTTCGACGTCCGAAACAATAAGCTGCAAGGTATTGAATGGTAACAATAATCAAAATCTTTGCATCATAAAATTTCGAAACATTCAATGATACTAAAGTTTGTCAAAATCGGATGGTACCTTATCAAAGCGCCATTGGATCTGACCGCTTTTGTTAACCAAGAGATACATACAAACAATCGTACAAAAAATATTCAACAAAGTTCGGGGTTGATTCAACCGTCTACAGTCGGAAATATTAGTTGAACAAGATAGTATTGTCTTTTAACGCAGAGTAATATGAAAAATAATCGTTTTACAATTTTTGACGATAATTTTCTTCGATGATTAACAAAAATCGAAATAAATGCTATATTTTTCACATTTCGTGAAATTTCAGCTCGAGGTTACACGCAGTCGTGGACGGCGCACTGCACTATAATTAATCAATCAATTAATATCTTTGGGGTCATCAAATTTTGTATTTCACTATCTACGTAATTATGTACGTGTTCAAACTCCCCAATAGAATATTTTATACATGTGCCTCAGTATCATAATGCGTACGGTATACGTTGCATTTTTCATAAAATATCGTATGATATAAAGAGGGCGAGAGCGAGGTATATATTTTAATTAATCAAGCCAAGGTCGTTCTGGATCGAATCTTCGATTTTGAAGTTATCAATGATTCATCGTGTATCGTATCTGATATAATATGCGTGAACTAGTTGCTCATGCGAACTTTACGAGTGCACGTCTGACTGTACGCTGACTTGTTCTACTTATCGTACCACTGAATTATCGCATCCTCAACGTCGTGGGTTCATTTTGGCGCGGCGGTGCCTTAATTTTCCCCCGGAACAACGTAATAAATCACTTTGAAAGCGGCTTACATTTTTTTTCCTTTTCGATTAATTATCGCACGTTCAAGATATCGTCGCTAATGAGTCGTGTCAGCAGTTTTGGGCAATTAAGACGCGGAACGGGAGCATCGGCGCGCGGTACTATTTCAGGGGAATTTCCGACGTTGCGCTTTATATAATCAAGTTGAGGGTCGTCGTCGTCGTGAAATTTACCTCCGCTGGATACATATATACGTGTTATAAACTGTTCGCGTCATAAACGGGAATCGATAACATTTTTTTTTCATCCCCTATTTTGAAGAAAAATAATTTGATCAAGAATACAAAAGAAATATTTTCGAGGACTCCCGGTGCAAAATAGCTTCGAATAATTCGCGCGAAAGATGAAAGCAGGATGGCCGCGATGGATAAAACCAGCCCGGGTCTGTTCAACGTTCGATAAATGGCGCATGAAAAGTCGCAGGGCGAAAATCCAGGGGGCGAGCGATTTTACGCGCGCCGTGCAAGTGACGCGGCTGTGTTTTTCATTCCACGAGTCCTTTTGACCGTGTACGCGCGCGGTCCGGTGATATACAACGTGGGATTTCGAAGGTACGAGCGTATACGAGGATTATGAGCGGAAAACGGGTCGCTGATCTGGAAAATACGCTCCCGTCGTCCTTTTCGCGGGCACTTGTGTATCTGCGTTTAATGAATCTCGTGGATTTTTGGGGTGAAGGAAGACGGGCGTTTTCCAATCGGAGTTCACGAGTTGCCTGCTTGCTTTTCCGAGAGCAATCCGGATCTTTGGGTCAAAGGAAGTTTCTCGAATCGAGTTATTTTTTTTTTCGCAGTAAAAAAAAGTCAAAGTTGATGTCGAAAAATGTTTCATGAAACGGAATGAGGAATCCGAGTGGTTAAATTTATGTGAAGGAGTACGCTTTTGCGCGTGATATTGAGTTTTTGATTGGAGGAAAAAGTGCTATTATACTGATCCCATGGTTCCAAGTGATCCTTAAAACTTATTAACATATTTTATGAAACTGAACAGGCAATTTTTTTGTTTATTACTTAACCTTGGTACACATAGTGTATAACACTTTGCCGTCAAACGGCAATTTTTCACTGTTGGAAAAAAAAATTTGCTCCAACCAGTGCAGTAAAGCAGAGCGCATAAGTGGACAAAAGTGTATGATACGACAATTTTGTGCGAAAAAAATTCTCTTTTCCTTGCAATAACTCAGCAATACAAAGGGTTTGAATTTTCAAAATTTCACACGTCTAACTCATTGGATAAAGGCTCCGAAAACACATTCGATATGCCAGAGTTACTGGGAAAACCAATGCGAACCGAAAGAAAATTTAATAAAATTTCTGATAGCCAATCATTGATTTTATTTAATTGGACTCCACTGAGGTGATTGACAATTATTCACTCGAGGAAATTTAAATTCCCCTGACGAGTTTCCGATCATCGAATAATGAAAAAAGAAAACAAAAATTCCAAGTTGCGTAATAAGAATCGATCGCAAAATGCACAATGTTTCGACTCGACGAATCCTCGCGAAACGAGTTTCGAAAGTTAGCGGCCTTTGCCATTAACGATTCGATTAATGCGTAATGATCGCTGGGCGTGGCTGATTTAAATAGAAACCAAACTTGTCTCGAAAAAGTTACCTGAGAGAGCTGATGCACCTCGTATAATCGAGTTTTTCATGATCAAGGTATTCCCTCCGTAGTCCGCGATTTCTTTTGCGCTGTAAACTTTTAACCCGCTTTTTCGAACGCTCCGCGATAGTGGGCTTAAAAAATTCATCGTGAGTTCAACGACCTCGTTAAAAATTTGGCCTGGATCCTCGTTGAAAGAAACAAAAATGCTCTTTGAGTCGTTTGTATTGGATTGCGAAAATAAACGCAGTATCGTTCTTACAGTGTGCGTCGTCTTGTTTAAAAATGTATCCGTTCGGAATTCACTCGTTACAAATTTATTATTCATGACTTTTCTTTTTTCTTCTTTTTTTGTAGCCAGTTCGAAAACCAATTCTCGGACGGACTGGCGGAAATCGATGGTTTATCGATATTGTACACAGAATATTTTATTTCACACGAGAACCATTTCAGACTTTACGTCACGAATTAGATATTCATCCACCGATGGTGTGTCGAGTATCGTACGCAGGTTCGTCGAGTATTTTATTTCACGAGAAAATAATGTTAGACTTGACGTGATAAATTCGTTATCGAATGCAGAAGCACAACTGAACGATACAAAGGTTGAATTTTTTACTTTCAGACACCATTTCAATAAGTAACTTCATTCGGCCATGGCTTCTGTTCGTAATTTAGAAATTTCTCCTGAATCGAAAACCCCAACAAACTGCACTGATGGTCTCTTTTCAAACGTGTCCCGACAGAAGAGAAAAAAAACCCACAAAAAGCACCGCGCATCGACAAAACGTGGCCGCAAAAACAATGCCGCATCATTGAATTACACCCCTTCGCGAAACAAAGCCCACGATGGACAGCTCCACCGAAGCGGAAAAAAAACGAAAAACTCAAAACCCCGCGATCGGACAGCACCGCCTCTCCGAAAACGCACTCATTCACCGGCCCGACAAATCGCGGTAACGCGAATTCGGGGCGATGCCGGCGCGGGAGGCGAATAAAAGGTCCGGGTGGGGCATTAGCAAGTAAATCGGGGGGGGGGGGCGGCGGGGGGGGGCCGGCCCCGGGCCGGCTGGGCCGCCCCCCCCCCCCCCCCCCCCCCCAGCAACCGCGGACGGAGGTGTGGAGCGTGGCGCCGCGGAGAATCAGCATTTGAATTCAAATCTCGCGGGCCGACGCGCAGCCCTCGGCACACCATCGTGGCGAAAGCTCGCGGGGGTCGAGCCGGCTGTGTAGCCTTATTTTTTCTTTTTTCTTTTTTCCACAGCGCATCGATCCCTACTTACGCGCTGTAAATCCGAACGGTTGGACATTAAAAAAAAGACTCGAGTGTTTTTGTCACGGATTTTCGAATCCTCAAGAGCGTTCGGTCTTGAAACACACTCGAGTGTTCCGTCTTGAGATCAAACGCGCTTCACAAAGTGTTTTGTTCGAACGCACTTGGACTTACCGTGTACACGTACTACATTGAAGTTATGAATCACATCCCTATATGAAAAATCCGTATCTAAAAACTGCGAAAAACGATGTATGGAATTTGGAATGATTATTTTCCAATTATTTGGACTAAAATAAAGGGAATGGATTTTTAAATATTTTTCTCCAAAGTCAACAGTAGATATTCGAGTGAAAAAAAAATCTGCAAAGTTAAGAGTATGAATACCAACGCGAAAGTATTTTTTAACTCGAAAAAAAATATGAAATTTCGTGTAAAATATGCAAGAGCATTTTTTTCCAAAGAAAATATCTTTTCGAGACAAAAAGTTGGATGGGCTTTCAAGAATTTTCACAGTTTTTCCACCAGGGATACAAAAGGCTGGGTCCATTGACAGGACGTGCATGTAACAATGTAGTATTATTTACTTAAAATAGTAATACACGTATAATCATGATCTCGGCCAGATTAATGTTGGTGTTTACTTGATGATATTCTGCGTAATGCAACGTAAAACTATCCTAGCCTTACATCCGTCCCTCCCGTTTCTTCCCTTTCACCCCCACTTTTTCCTACACTTCCAAGATCGATCCGCCAATGATGGTAGCGAAATCATACTTGTGCTATTGCACTCTCGCGAGCACGCGCGCGATGCATATCGAACGAATAATTCAAGCGACGATCGCGTACTTTGCCACCCTCGTTGAACAGTATCAACGGAGTACGGTGCACGATCCGCCGAGCGTCCTGTGTACCAGAGACGCGTGCGTATCCAAATCGATTGCTCGAAAAGGATCTCCCCGTAGAACGTGTCCCTCGCCCCTTTTGGTAAAAGGGCGCCTATAGAGTACACGCGCCGGGTACAGGTGTACGCGTAGAGAGAGAGGCACGAAACACCCCCACTCTTTATACAGAGGTGCGGGAAAAATCGGCTTTTCCGGCGATTCGACCCGCACCGGACCCACGCCTCTCGGCCGTGGGACCGCGCTGCAGTGGTCCGTAACGTCACGAGGAGGAACAATCCCGAGGCGGTGGTTGGCTACATATATGCGGCCCGGGTAATGCGATATACACACAGCTAGCTCCCTCGACCCCCCCCCCCCCTGTTTTTCCACCCCACTGGAGGCTCGGGCCAAGTCGTATACTCCACGCTTTTAGCTCCCTCCCGTGTATACGCGTGTATGTGGGGGGGGAGGGGGGGGGTAGTATACCCACGCTGCTGCGGAGAGTAGTTCGCGGAGCGCCCGTACGGTCGAACCGCCGCGCGCGCACGGACGGGCCGTACGACGCACAGTGGGGGTGTACAGGCGCGCGTACGAAACGAAGACTCTCGAGGGGAGGGAGAGGAGCGAGGAGAAGGCTCGCCGTGCTCGCCGGCAGGGGCCGAGGGATCGATATTTCGCCGTTGGCTCTCCCCCCGTGTCCGTGCGCGCGTACATACGTATCGGCGGCGCGATTTTTACTGTCCGGGCGCGCGTGCATGCGTGGCGGCGGCGCGGTGTTTCGTTTTTTTTCTCCCGTGTTCAACGAGCGAGCGGGGCTCGTGCCCCCCCCCCCCCCCCTCGCGCGGAGCTTTCCGAGAGGCGCTGCTGTTGCTTTTTCCTTTTTGTCTCAGTGTATATGATACACCCATGGACCGCTGCTGTTGTGCGGGGAAAGTACAAATAGGTGCGAAAGAGGAGTTACTGGGGGGGGGGGAGGGGGGCTGCACGTGTCAGCGAGAGAACGGGGGTGCGACCGGCGGGACACGCTGAGGGGGGATGAGGGAGCCGACGCGCGGTGTCCCAGGCGCTGGACCGGTGTACGGGGCGAGGGGGGGAGTTTTCCGCTCCGGCCCGTCGGCTTTCTTGACCCCCTTTTTTTTGTTCCCCTTGGACTCGATCCTGGTCCCCCCCCCCCCCCCCCCCTGTTTTCACGGGGGGGGTTACCCACCGCGATAAACGCCGGGGTAGGG
>JAPYYV010041041.1:0-13298 GCA_030522625.1 Copidosoma aretas | reverse complement strand
AGCCCGGGAAAAAAAAAAAGCGGTTAGCATAACGACGAATCGAAGGGAGTACAAAAAGAAAAAAGAAAACGGTAGCGTCATAAAGTTACGCGCGACTGGAGCCGGGGGTGTGCGCCCCGCGCGTGTAAATATAATAATACGTATACGCGCGACGCGCAAATTGAAGATTTGCAAGGGGAGGGGGGGGGGGGGAAGCTGCACACGCGTATCTACGCGGGCAATCCGACGCGGAAAGGCAAAAAGGCATCACGGGCAAACAAATTACGGACAGACAGGCAGGCAGTCGGTTAACAATGCGCGAGGTGGCGTATATACACGCAGGCAGCGCGTATCGGGCATATGGCATGCGCGCGCGTATCTGCCTAGTTAGCGCGTGAATACGCAAATGTACGATACATGTACGGGAGAGAATCCATCCCCGTGCATATGTTGTTCGACACAAGTCAAAGCGAGAGAACGAGGGAAGGGAATGGGGGGGAAAAAAAAGTAGCGAGAGGGAGAGGAGGAGAGACGGATGAGACGGCGCTCTCCCAGCGTCCCATTGAGCGGCTGAATGGACCATCTCGCTTCGTTAACCAGTCCGCCGTGTGTGTGTGTGTGTGTATTCTCTCTCCTCTCCCTCGTTTTTTAAAGGCACGTAGGGAAAATCCGAACCCTTCCCCGTGTTCCTATTTTGTTGTTTTTTTTTTTTTTTTTTTTTTTTTTTTTTTTTTTTTTTTTTTTTTTTTTTGTTTTTTTTTTTTTTTTTTTTTTTACTGCAATTTGAATACATCGTGCGTGCGTGTGTTCTTGTACCCCAGGCCGCGGCACATGTGTACGTGCGACCCCGGAACCAGCGGCTCTCTCCCTCGCGTCGTTGTTGTTTTCTCTACCTGGAACGAGAGACGCCGAGGCGACCGTACACAGTCGTCGCTCCCTTTTTCCGCGCCTCTCTCGCCCTTCCCTTTTTCGGCGCTCCGCAGGGTTCCGTACATACATACAACCATGGGTACCATCTCTCTCCAAACTTTCGTCCTCCAGCTTGACCGACTTTTTTCACCGTTATTGTTGTTCATACCCGTGATCTGCTCTGCGTGTTACATTATACGGGGCACCGCCTGATGCTCGCGGTTGCTCTCGTAGTCGTCGTCGTCGTCGTCGTCGTCGTCGTTTGCGTATACATACATACGTGTATTATACCTTGTATCATAGTACCAACTCCGGCGTGCGAGTTACGAATCTTTCGCTTCGGAAGGGAAGCTGACAATGGACCTGATTTTGATTTATACGGGCCGAACGACAGCCGCGCCGAAAGTTGGAGAGAGAGTCGGTTGCGCATTGTACGCTGCAGGCATATCGCCTCGGTGCTGCGTCGCTCCGTAGCAGCCGGAGAAATAGCCGTGAGAAAATTA
This sequence comes from Copidosoma aretas, assembly GCA_030522625.1. Lineage (NCBI taxonomy): Eukaryota > Metazoa > Arthropoda > Insecta > Hymenoptera > Encyrtidae > Copidosoma > Copidosoma aretas. The sequence goes on along the minus strand of JAPYYV010041041.1, from coordinate 11,907 downwards.
TAAATTCATGATCGGTCTCGCGTGTGACGTGATTAATCCGGGATCCCATCCGACGTATCCGTACATTATACAACGGCTTTACCGGGGGTATGATTTTCAATCGTAAACAATCTCTCCTCTCAATTCCACCGCGCAGCTGCGGTATGGGTAACGTTTCGTCGAATCCAACGGGAGTCCGCGTGGTATTCAAAGTGTTTCGTATTCCGGTGCATCGAGCAATTATTGATGAGCCGTTTCCAATATGACCCTTGGCTCTTCTGCGATTGACTCATCCCGTTCCTGAAATATCGCGCGATCGAAATATTTTCAGGGGTCTGATCGCGATCATTCGATACATGGCAAAAGTAAACTTTTTTTCGATAATCCCTAGACTACGCACGCGCGTAGCCTTCATTTCTGGTTATTTCATAGAGACTATCGCAAAAAATTGTAGGATTTACCACATATCGAATGATCGCGATCAGACCCCAGTGCTCCAAAATACCATTTCGAATCGTACAATAGTATCATGATCTTGTAATGAATTTTTCATAATGATAGGAAATGACAAAAATGTTGACTTTGGAGCCAAAGAAAGAACGAATGGTATTATTGCGACGGACTTTGGTATCGATGATCCAACAGTCTTGCAAGTCATGAATTCGGCTGTGCGTGCGATAAAGCTCCTGTTATCCTCGAAAATAACGAGGCACGCAGCAAGCCGTCGGAACAGAAAACGATTCGACTCTGAGAAAAACGAAAAAACGTGGGATTCGAACCGCGGGGAGCGCATCGCGGACGGAAGGTTAACTGGGTCGGACTCGATAGGCCAGAAATTTTGCGCGGGGACGCAACGGTGGTGTGTTTTGCTCGGGATAATATCAGTCAGACCTATGAGTATAGATACATACGCCGTGAATTTGCATGACAAAATCCTCGCGGAGGGAGGTGAATATATGCATGCACGAGCGAGGAGCGAGTGGTTAAGTTTCGTAATGACTGTGGCACAGTTTTCCCTCGTTTTTCCCGAGCCAAAGTTTGCGCCGCCTCTCAGGGGGAACAAAAGAAGTACGGCGCTCGGGACCGGGAGAAAAGAGGGAGGGGGGTGGGGGAGTAGCGCGAGGCGTCGTCTTAAATGAAGCCGCCACCTGTTGCCCGTCGAGCAATTCGCTACGCGGAGCCGTAAGTATTAAGCGGGGGAGGAGGAGAAAGGGGGGGGGGGGGGGGGGGGGGGGGGGGGGGGGGGGGGGGGGGGGGGGGGGGGGGGGGGGGGGGGGGGGGGGGGGCGAGAAAACTGCTTTCCCCCTTTGTTTTCACCGCCGGCCGCCGCGAGGAAATCGCAATTAAAAATGTAGTTCAAGGCTGCTGGCGCGCGCCTCGAGGGAGCCCCTCTCCCCGTCTTTCTTTCGTCCCTCCCTCTCTCCTGCCGAGTTTACTTTTACTTTATGAAGCCGACGGCGCCGGCGCTTTTTCCTCGCGCTCCGCTCGACTCGGCAAACTTCCGGCGCATGCACCTCTCCTCCTCCTCCTCCTCCCCTTTTTTCCGTCGCCCCTTACACTTCCGACTCGCGATCCTGACCTAAATATTCTTATTGCGACCTTGAAAAGTGGAAGTAGTAGTAGTAGAAGAAGAAGAAGCAGCAGCGAGCTGCTGGTGCTGGTGGCGGCGCCGAGCGAGTATTATAAGGTGGCGGCAGGGGTACGCTCTCTCTCTCTCTCTTTTTTGCTCGATACAAGTTTCCCTCGCTCGGCTCGGGGATTACGGGTGCGTTGACTTTTCGAGAGCGCATTCGCCGATCCTCGCTTCCGCTTCTCTCGACACCTGTCGCGCGTATGATTCCGGAATCGACTGCCAAAAGTCAGTCCGAGAAAAACCCGTTCGCGTTTTATTCGTACTCCGTGATGTCTTTTCCATTCGTTCGGGAATAGAAGAGAGGAGGAAAAAAAAAATTAGATGCCCCTGCACAGATAGACCCCCACAGCCCCGCCCCGAACGCCCTATGGTGCGGGTCTACCTGCGCCCCCCCGCACAGAGAGCCCCCCACAGCCCCGATCCGAACGCAATATGGTGTGGGTATACCTGCGCCCCGCAATCGCCCCTTGTCGCGTCTCGTCTCGAGATCGGCATCAGTGGCTTCATCGCGCGCAGCACAACAGCAGCCATCCGACGGCAAACGCAACGCCGCGTCACACTCGAGAATCGGCTTGCGCCATTTTCGACCTGCTCCCGAACAGACCCGAGCAGGTAAGTATATACTTACATATCCACACATACACAGAATGTATTGACGTTTCCGAGGGTACGCTCGGCGCACCCCATCGCGCAACGGTAATAGCGGGCCGAGGCGTTTCGAGCTGATTTTTTGAAAGAGACTTCCCCCGTCCCCTTTGCGCGCTCTCTCACCTGTGCCTCGTTTTCGAGGATTACGTTTGTCCCGGGGAAACACGTCGAGAGGGACGCCCCGCTGACGCACAATGGGGGAAAACAACATTATTGGCTTTTCAAAGTGGTATTTACCGAAAATAAGCAATCCCGGGGGCTGAACGGTGATGATGCTGTGTACAAGTATACCCGCGCTGCTGCTCCTGCTTCTCTTGTTGTTGTTGTTGTTGTTGTTGTTGTTTGCGGCGGAGAAAAGCTCTTTTCGAACGCCCGGGGAGTCCCAACCGCATCGAACCCCGTCTCGGGTGACACCTCATACACTGTACGAGCGATTGGCTCTAATGGGAAAATCATATCGTACCCCCGTCAATGTTGTCATCTCCTCGGGATGGTTGACGGACAACCTAAGTACATCTTCCGTGCGATGTGATATGCACTCTTTCGATGCCAATGAACGAATCATCCTCGGAGTCTCGATTCCGCATCAGCCGCTCTGTACTATTGCATAAAAGTATCACGGAAGAGGACGCTGCCACCCCCGCACGACGACCGTACTCGACCGTACCGCGATCCTCGCGTCCGAGGGAGAAGAACAGTGGCGCGCTGTAAAAATATACAGTTACATAAATATAGGCTCCGGAGACGACCGAGATTGCCACGATCCGCTCTCGGAATAAATTGAATTTCGCGCTCTCGCCCGGGAGGGGATGATCGCGGTCGGAGGGAAAATGGCGGGAACGCCGCTGCCGCTGCCGGCTGCCGGTCCGTTCCCCGGGGCGCGAGCCGCGAATTTTTCACCGCGCGATTCCCGCTGTACCCCCGAAAACGTGGATGCGCGGCGACGCTCGCAGTTCGTAATGTGTAAGTGCGCACAGTAGGGTATAGGATGAGTCGGAGCGTCGTCGTACCATTTCAGTCGAATGGAAAACTACCCTTTTTCTTCCCGCTCCCCTCGCGCAGCAACGTGCCGCCGACGTTTCTGGGAAACATTTTGCAAAAAATATCACCCGACTGGGCAAATAAACATGCCAGGGTATGGTTATTTCTCGAAATACGCGCAGTCACATTTTAAATACCGTACGTTCTGACGAGGCGATGGGCAGAGTATTATACGGCCGTCTCGCGAGCAATTGGCTTCGGTGCACATTACGTACACGAGCCGAGCCATGGGCGAAGGTATCTTCTCATGTCTGGGTGGAGTGCACTCGAGTACCCCTTATACTGCATGGAAAGCCCATCGAGGTAAAAACGCTGCTGCACTCGGTAATAGTAGTGCAGCGTGCATATATATATATATATATGTATAGCCTCGTCGTCGTCGTTGTTGTCGCGGAGCGAAGGGAAGAATGCCGAGAATGCGCAATCAGTCGTGATAATTATTTCGGAGCCGGGCCGGGTCCCTTTTTCCCCGTCGAGGGTGCTAGAAAATGCACTGCGTCGACGACTACTCCCGTAGACAACTACAGTTTTATCATCCGTTGTCGTCACTGTCAGCTAGGGCAAAGAGAAAAAAAAAAAAAAAAGAAAAAAAAAAAAAAAAAAAAAAAAAAAAAAAAAAAAAAAAAAAAAAAAAAAAAAAAAAAACGAGAGCAGCGGCGGCAGAAAGGGAGGAAATTGCCGCCGGGTAGTGGGTATACAGTTCTGCCGTCTAACGCAGTGGCAGCCACGTAACGTAGGTGGTGTATACGTGCTACATGGTAACTTGAGAGAGGGGGGGGTCTTGCTGATGCAGCGTCGGAGTATGTGCGAGGAGGGGGGAGGAGGATCGAGTAGAGCAATAGTTTCCCTCGAGTTTACCCTCCAGGACATCATCGGTCCTGCTTTCCTAGCCCCCCCCCCCCCTCCCGCACTCAGCCTCGTTTCCTTATCCCTCAAAAGTATCTTCAGCAGCAGCAGCAGCTCCGCTGATCTAGAAGCTGCAAATGGAGCTAGCTGGGGAGGTAGGGAGAGAATCGAGGGGATTGACGCCGAGGAAGTTCGCGGAACAGGCAGAGGAGGCAAGTTCGAGGTTCGCCGAGGCGAGGCTGAAGGAGGGCTGGGGTGAGGGGAGAGCGACGTGCCTTCATTTGTTTCAAAGAGTGGCGGGTAGGTGGGTGGGTGGGTGGTTACGTCACGCGCTCGACCCGTCGTCATGGTAACCCCTCTTGCTGCTCGCTGGGCTTGCCAAGAGGGGATTTCCCATGTTGTCGGCTTATAGGGGGACCAGCAGAGGACCGTCGTACACCTCCCTCCGCGTCCTCTCTCTCTCTCTCTCTCTCTCTCTCTCTCTGTCCTCTATCCTACCCCGGCTGCCTCTGTACACGAATACACGTCCATACTATGTATATACACCGCCAGCCAGCCCGGAGTAGTTTCCTCTGCCCGTCTTCCTACCTCCTCGAGCGCCTCTGCTGCTGCTGCTGCTGCTGCTGCTTATGGCTTTTGACTGTTCGCTGGATATGCAGGACAACGGTTCGACTGAGCGGAATTTATTGGTTCCTCCTTCTTTGATCCTCCGAGCAGATATCGCGTCGCTCCTTGAATCTCGCTTCTCCACCTTCCCTGCCTTTCCATTCCTTTCACGTTCTTCCCTTCCCTACATGTATTATGTACTCGACCTCTTGCTCTTCTATTCCCATAAGTTGATTCCCTCTCTCTTTCTTTCGTTCGAGCACAATGCCCATTGTTTTATTATTATCCGTTTCGTTATGACTCTACTGTACGTGTATTATTGGTCAAACCGCGAGTATTAACTTGTACATAATAGTAGTTTATCACGCGTTATTATTTACACAGCTGTGAAAAGTATGTGCATACACTATTTCAATTTTACGTGTATGCAGATTCAACTCCGTTTCGTTATAATATGTTACGAGTATTTTGCTGTTTCAAACTTCTGGATAGTATTTCATTATCACTGAAACTTTCACAGTATTGCCTGCCATCAAGTTTCGCTATTGCAACTTCATTCACTCCAGTTAGTACAGTTCAACGATAATACTGCGCATATGACAAAATATTATGCTAGAAACTATTGTAGCGTCCAACGTATACTGCATAGTTGAGTCAACTGAATACTATTCTTTTAGTTATAATTACACGAAAAATATAGCTACATATATATATATATATATATATATATATATATATATAAATCGCTCAATTAATCCACAAAAAGTATCCTCTTCTAAAATAAGTAGGATTAGAGTATTTTATATGTATATAGAGTGTACAAAAAACTGTGTTCCCAGCCAAGTTTTTTTTGAGCTTCGATGAATAAAATTAGTATTCTGCTGTGAAAATTAAAGACGTCTTACACAAGTGCGTTGCCGAAAAAATTTTAGAACAAATTGAAATGCAACTTTTTTGTAGTGTGAATTATTTTCCAAAAAGTCAACCAAACTCTCTAGACGGAAAAAAAAAAAAAAAATAACTAAAACAGTATGTATCTTATGATTATAATAAAAGGCCAAGATGTACATTAGGACTCTTGAGAATTTTTTATCTTTACGGAGGGCGAAATAAGAAATTTTAATTTCAGTATTACGTTAACAACCTGGAAAATACATATTTTCTCAGTGTGATGTTATTTAGTTTTTGGTGACATTTTTTATAAAATATGCTGAAAAAAGGGGGTAGTACGATTATTTAGAAGAATTAGAATACGCGTTTGAATATTTAAGTGTGTAAATTATAGCCTGCTTATAAACATCTACAGCTATTGATTTTTTTTTAGAAATCGTCAAACAAAAAATTGACGCGGACTTTTTTTAAAAGCAAAATTCATCCTTAAGCAAATTTGTTTAAAAGGGGCTAAAAATTATTATTTTCTTTTAAATGTCTTGAGCCTCGACCATTGAATATACGGTATAATTTGTATACGTAGCTGATAACTAGCTATGTGTTTATTAATAATTTCGTTGTACACGATTTTTAAGCCCTATTTTATCGTGAAACTGGGGACGCACTCTAGTATTTCTACATGACACTAGGCTAAGCTTCTCGTCTGCGTGAGCGTCATTTGGCATTTGTATCATTGCATTGAATAAGAAACGTGGATGACCACGTTGATGGTTTTGCAAAAAGTGTCGGTTGCAATTGCGAAACGAAACACAAACAAAGGGGTGATAAAACTAACGCAAGTCGTCGGAAAGTTGAAAATCTCGAGATTTAGATTGCCAAGTAAGTAGTATATAGTAATTTGCCCGATGCAGCTCACTCGAAGCGAGAAACTTCCGCCTCCCTGTATGTATATAGGCACGACTCAACATAAATATATACACATACACATACCTCAGCCGTTGATACTTTGCGTACAGACTTCTTGCTCCAAACACACCCTCGATACACATGCCTACACTCTGCATATAAGTACACGGAGGCAAGTTTCACCTCTGGGAAGGAGGCGAGAGAGCGAGACGAGGCAGAAAGGGGCGAGGAAGGGGGTAGCAGCCGCGAAACCTTCATTTTCACTGCAGTGTACACTCGACAAAGACACGCGGGGCTTATACTTGGAAGTAAGTTGAGTGGCGGGGCTGCTGCCTTTCGAGAGGATATTTCGTAGCCCCGAGGCAATACTCTGCACATTTTATATGTACCTTATGCGCCTCGTCACAGAGAGACAAGAAATCTCACACCAAACGGCAACGAGCGACTTCCTCTCTCTCTCTCACGAACTCTTTTTCTCCATCTCTCTCTCCCTTTCGTATGGTATACACAAGTATGTATGTACCAGTGCCTCTCCTCTCCGGCCATCCATTTGTCCCTATTAGAAATCTGCGACATTTTTACGAGAGTCCTAGTGTCGCAGCACGCCGAGCATACTAGATGTAAAACTTGACGAGTGCGAATGGGTGCATCGACGAAAATGAGTTTTTGAGATATCGTATAAATAATACATTTGGACGACCTTGTGCGAGTGAGTTTGTTCTTGGTATTTAGAATCACCAGGAAACTTCTTTTTATACACGCGGATGATACTATTTCTCTGCACAACTGTACATATTTCAAACGGCTACTCAGGGCCGACCCCTGTCCCAACCAACGGCTATTATATTATACCAACGTAAGTTCTAATCGCTCGTTCCCTCCGATCGTTTCTCGCATCGAACAGTCAAGTTTGCTCCTTCCCGCGAGCACTTTGGCAGAGAGGGCGAGTCGTGCTGGCTCCAGTGAAATTACAAGCCGCGCGAGCCGAGCTAATGATGCTCCAGTAGTCAAAAATGCCCCATTCAGCGGGAAGCGGCTCGGCCAATTAGTGGGGCCCGGCGAAACTCCCTCTCGAATCTCGCGGGAGCTGCCTGGTAGGACGACTCTCGAGAGCTACGGCAGCTCAGACTCTTCATGGCTGATGCCTCCGAGCGAAATTTCTCGACGTCGTTGTCGAACGAGCGAAAATTCCCATCGGGTCGAAAGTTCGCTCTGCTGCCAGTCAGCCAGCGGCAGCGGCAGCGGCGGGGGGGGGGGGGGGGGGGGGGGGGGGGGGGGGGGGGGGGGGGGGGGGGGGGGGGGGGGGGGGGGGGGGGGGGGGGGGGGGGGGGGGGGGGGGGGGTGCACACGGATGGCTGAGCTTGCCAAAACCACCACCCACCCGTTCCCCCTAGCTCTCTGCTCTGTCTTGCTCGGCTCGCCTATACATGTATACAAAGCGCGCATGGAAGCTCGTTGGCCCGGCTGCTGTTCCCTCTTCCCTCGTCTCTCAAGACGTGGAGGAGGTTACCACATATACATATACGTGTATATGCGAGAGGCCAGAGGGCTGCCTTCGACTTTCGTGGTAGCGTCCCAGCTCTATCTCCCCCCGGTTGCTCCTGGATACGCGTACATACACAAAGTACGTTGTATCAGGTGGATGTGCTCGCCCAGGACTCGGAATTGCCAGGCTGGTGCCGCGGAGAAGCTTAACGGCGCGATCAAGCTGAACAGAGGAGGAGGACGGCACCGATTTACGCCAATTTACGCCCCCTGCCCGAAAGTACCTATACAGGACTGACGATATTATCACCTGTGCAACCGATGATGACGGTATGGTCACCGTACGGCCATATTTTCGCCAATACTGCATAATTAATACTTGTCGCGCCAAACGGCATTTCACCGCAACGAGTCCCCCCCTCGATTAGCCCCCGACCCGCGGGCGTCGGTCAATCCAGGCGAATCATCAGTCGGCAATTATGCCAGGGCGCGTCTCTCCGTGAAAAATGATCCGGCCGACCGGTTACGCGGCGGCGTCTCGCAAGGCGAGGGGGGAAGGGGGGGGGGGGAGTAGAAACAGGAAGGAAAAAAAAAGGCGAGCGCGCACCGGAAAATAAATGCCCGCGTCCGTCACGCGTCCCCCGTCCGGCCCATAAATCAGCCGATGAGCGGGGCCCCGCGCTGTTTCCGGTGGTTCGCGTGCGCGGTCCCCAAACCGGATTTTCGTGCCCCCCCCTCGCCTACCGCTTACGGGTCACTCCTTCCCTGCGGCACGCGACGGCCGTGTACTGACCAGGACCGGACCCCGGGGATGATTTATCGCTTTTTGGAATAAGGTGCCAGCGCCGCCGCCACGGCCGAGCTCGTTCGACAAATTTCGCCCGAACGCCCGGATGATGTTATACCTGCGTGCTCGCGCCGCCAAGTGCCGCGCACCCGGAGGAAGCTGGTTTTTCCTCTTCCGCGCGAGCGAGCGCCCGTCGCGCTCATTGTCCGGCCTTCGATGTTCGAGGCCGTGTTATGAATTTGTAATTGACTCGGCGCGCGCGCGCCCTGATTAATGGGCCGTTCATTGCCCGTAATGGCTGTTATTGGGTGGGCTTTTTTTTTTGCTACCTCTGCGCGATATACTTGAGACGACCAAAGTCTCGAAATGCGTTTTTTGTACTTTCGGGTGTTCCGGATCGTGGAAACTGAATGACGCTGAACCACGATCGACGTTCATAATGGGTAAGTTTGATGCTAAGATATCTCAAATATTCGTGCAACCGAGTCCACGATGTATCGCGGGCAAAAAGGTTGGCGCGAGGAACTATACATGCACAACTCCGTATCCTCTGACGGATGACTTTATACGAGCTGATGATGTTTACCCCGGCAGCTCAATCGTTCATGCGATATCTAATTACGCGTAAATTCAGTCGATTTGGAGCAACGAGTTTGACAAGGTCTCGCGTTACCCGGTCGAGTGGCCCCATTGTCTTGGGACTGATGCCGCCGAGGAAATCACGTTATTCACGGTCAAGTGAGGTAGAACTGACCAGTGGTCAACTGCCGCCCGGTAGGAGGTCCCCCGGCCCTCCGCGCAGTGGCAGACTTGTGGAGAGAGACTCGTCCGAGCCGGCCCCGTCTCTTTTTCTGTAGCGCCGGCCCCTCGGGCGCAGTCGAGCCCACTCGCCGGAACAGCCGAGTCGGGGCAGGGGTGGAGAGACGCAGGACCGGCTCCTGCTGACCTTCCCAAAGGCCCGGCTCCTGCTGACCTTCCCAAAATGGCCCCGCCCCATTTTTCCCGCCCCCCCCCCCCCCCCACGCTCGGCTCGTTCCCTTGCCTGCGTGCTCGCCCCCTCGTCTCGCTGGACCGATGCACGCATGGGTGTTGGTCAACCGATAGCGATGGTGGATGGATGCGATGGCTGTGTGGGTTGTCTCGGTTTACTTTTGCACAACGTTTCTCTTTGTCACTCTTTGCTGTTCGGCGAGAAAAATAACTCGATGGGCTTTTTTTCCGGTAGAAAACAAGTCCTGTTCAGCAATCTTAGCTAAAACATAACGGTCCAGCGTCTTTTTTGCCAAAAATGATGCAATCTAGTTGATTTTCCTGAAGTAAATATAGTTTTTTGCCGTCTCGGAGCGCGTTTTTTGTTTTCATCATGGCAAAAAGGCAGCGTTTTATACTTATCTTGGACTTTTTTTTTATTTTTCATCGAGCTTCAATTTTTCAAAATTGCTAACCAGTTCGTTAAGAGCAAACTTTAACTGTTCATAATTTCCCATGTATCTCGGAATGAACAATTAAAGATTACGCTTTGCACATTCAGCATTTGGCAGAGGAGCAGAATAAGCTTTCGGAAATGGAAACGAGATAACAAATCAAAAAACAACCAGTTAGTCTCGATGTCTCTCTGATCGACGATAGCTGTGCAAAAAATACGGCCAAGCTCACAAAACAAGTTTTTCTCGCGATAAAAAGTAATTTTCTTCCGTATTGCTTTAAAAAATTGAAATCACTTTTCATCAACGACTTTACCGAGTCCTTGAGTCCAGCTATAGACCCGCCAAGTATCCATAACTGCTTCTGCACTGTTGTAACAACTAAATGTATCCATACATTGAGATATTGAGCCAAAGAAACGAGTTTTGACTCGAAATTGTTTCAATACGTTGAACCACTATTTTTTATTTGCCACTCAAAGTAAACAGCGTTTTAGGATATCCGCGGTAAAAGGTACAGGTTGGCGTGGTATTTTTTACAACTTCCCGACAGCGCCGACGGATTGAAAAACCAAGGGCAAAACTCGATTGCATCAACGACCGTGCAGAACGATTAGCCCCACCTGCGCGCGGTGACTCATGCCTTGGAACGAGGCAGTTAAAAATTTGCGAAACAAAGTTGAAACGCCTTATCCCCTAAAACTTTGACTACTCGTACATAATAGAGTTTTCCCAATACAAGCGCGGCAATAATCGAAGGGTGTCCCATCAATAAAATTCGCAGACTTTTCCCGAGACCCGCCACTCGTAAAAGCCTCTCTCTCGAGCGACATCGTCCCCGGCCGTAAAGTCCGCGACGGCTCTGTATACATACACTCCGAGGTCCATTTGCAGTCCCGGATATTAAAACACGTCCCCCGTCGCTGCAGCGCGTGAGCAGGCCTGCACGGATATACTCTGCATTATTGTGCGGAGGCGCGGGTGCTGGCGGTATAAAACTCGGCTGTGCTCGAACAATAACGCGAGTGCGCCGTGTAGCATACGTGCATATACATATATACCCATTGCTTACATCGGAGATGCACCGGTATAATGGGTATGGAGGCCGATGCGAGTTTTATCGCTCGTTTTCTCGAGACTCGCGCGTCTCACGGAGGGACGTATATTACTTTCGCATTACGGCAAAGTGCGCGATTACACCCGAGTAATGCGCGCGCGCCCGCGGATCGATCCCATCGGGCGAGACGGCAGTGGCGACGCGGGGGAGGAGAGCCTACGCGTGTACGGTCGTGACTACTAATACGCGAGCCGCGACGTGTATATATACAGGGTAAAAGCGGCGACGGGCGCGCGATGACTCGACGACTGCATAATGAAGACGACGCGCGTACGTACCCGCGACTCGCGGGATGATATAAATTTACATGATTCGCGATCCCACCCCAACGCTGCTGTCTGTGCGTCCGCGAGCGAGGCTGAGGGCGAGATTTCGGAGCGGGAGCTGGAACGGATGGCGTCTGTGATGATGCGCAGCGCGTATTGGGCGACGGGAATTGCAAACGACGGCGCGGATCCGCGGCCAAAGTAGTGCTCGCATAATGGGGCGGGCGGAGGGAAAAAACAAATTCTTCACCCCCTTTTTAATCGCTCGCACCGCCCCC
>JAPYYV010041040.1:14266-28732 GCA_030522625.1 Copidosoma aretas | reverse complement strand
CGCCCCCCCCCCCCCGGCCCTGGAGTGGCGGGCGGGAAACGAACGGGAAGCGAGGGTTCCCCCCCCCCCGTGGCACCCCCCATTCCCCCCCCCCCCCCCCCCGGTGCGATGCAGTAACGCGCGCGCGGGTGTGCGGACAAGTCTTGCGGCTATTTGACTCGAGCTTGGCGCGCCGCGCGGGGTGTTGTGTTATTTTACGACCGGGGCTGGGTGGGTATCTCTTCCCCTTCCCCAACCTCTCACGAGCTCCCGTTCGCAGTGCCGTGCAGTCGAAAGTGTGTGAGAATGGCTCGCGGATGTTTGGGGAGCGCGGAGGAGGAAGAGTCGACCGATCGATACGTCGTGCGGTCGGTGCGCGCGTGCGAGCCCGTAAAATGGTGCTGGCGCATCGATTCACCCTGACGATGTCTGGTGCTGATGGTGGTGGTGGTGGTGGTGGAGGTGTGGATTTCGGGCTCCGAGGAGCTGCTCTGAGAGTCAGAACTACGAAGATCGCGTTCGTTCGCGCGAGAGATCGGTCGTACGCATTTTTAATCCATCCCGTACTTTATAAAACAGTTCTATGAAGTGATTCCAACTTTTTGGATCCAACATTATCTCGACCGAGTGATCTGTTCTGGAAAGTCGGTATCCAGGAACAGATCTCTTTGTACCTCGGATGCTGCACGAGTTCACCGTTGCCCGTTGGTTTCGGATTTCGAAAACATTGCGTCGCCTCACCGGGCAGCCAAAGGCGCCCGAAATACACGTCGATCGTCGAGTCGAACACCCCGTCGTCGTCGTCGGTGAAATTGCGCATCACCGCAAACGATGCCGTACCCTGGCCCGAGTATACGAGCGTCGGAAACTCGCGCGCGATATCTCCCGCGATCCACGAGGCAGGTAAGGACACGACTCTGCCCGCGCACGCGTGATCAAACCCGCAAACTCCCGGGCAAAAAGCGGGGGGCCCCTGACGAATGGCCGATGTAATTGCACACGCCTCTGCCTGCATGTACACCCGCTCCTTCCATCGGATAACACGGCGCGCGAAGTTTATGCCGAGCGGGCGCGTCGGGCTGTGTTACACGCGTATATAACACGTGCAGGGTTACACACACACGTATAATAATAATAATAATAATAATAATAATCCAGGCGCGAGGAATTCCAAGATGGCGCCGGATAAGCGCGCGTCTTACAGGCGATCGCGTCGTTAGGGCTCTCGCGGGGGCGGGGAAAACGCGCTTCCTCCGCTCCGTCGTGTGATTTCCGTGCCCGATGCGAATTAACGCCCCCGCAGCGTGGGTGATCCGTTATCGGTGACGTTTGGGGGACGCGAAGAGCCGCGTTTCTTCTTGTGTGGTTTTTTATACTTTCCCCAGGGGGTACAGTCGGGGAGAAGTAATACAGTCGTGGCCACTTTCGTAATGCTGTACAACGAGAAAACTCGCTTCCGGCCGAACGAGCCGCTCCCGTGCGTCGCACGGCTGGTGATTAGCCTGCACCAGCGATGCTTGTCGGAAAGTGGGCCGATTAGTTAACGCGCGGGAGTGTCGATCGGGTGTAGAGCGGCGCGAGGGTTGAGTAGAACGGGGGGTTCGTACTGTATACTTTGCACGAGCGAGCGAGCGGGCCTGAGGCGTCGGACTCGAGTAACGGCGAGGTGAAATCGTATGCTGCTGCCCTGTTTTTTGGATCGATTGAAAAGTTGGGGCTGGAGGTGTCCTTGTTCGAGCGAATCTTAGGGGTTTTGTGAGTACATGAGTACTCCGAGGGGCTGATGGGGTTCGGGAAAGTCTTGGAATACATTTGAGATCTTCAAAGTCACAAGACGTGAAGAAAAAAGAATCTGTTAATCGAACAAGTCCTCGCTCCACGGGCAGAAAGTCATACCAAGATTTCCGACTCGACGCCTTGGAATTCTCTAAATGACTTTGGGAGTTTCGGAAAGGCTTCGAAAGAAACTCTGAACCTCTAGTTCGTGTACACGGCATACCGAAAGTGGCTATTCGATCGGCCCTGGAGCATCAATTTCGTTTATCGCCACCCGCTTGCCAGCATAATCAAACTACATATGGTGTATGCATACACACACAAACAAGCTCTGCCCCCAACTCCAGACAGACCCTCCGCGCGCGCCAGCCCGTACGAGTTAGAAGTTCATGAATACATATTGATCGTTGGAAAATGACAACCACGGGAGCGGAATAATAACACGCGGCCGCGGCGTGTATGCGAGAGCGGCTCGTAGGTGGGACGGGGAGCGGCGGAGCAGGAAGGACGGTTTTCCCGAAAGTTTGGCTAAGCATACCGCCCGCCCGTGCCGGGGTGGGCGCCCCCCCCCCCCCCCCCCCCACGAATGATAGTTTTCTCCGCACTGTCGCCGAAGAAAGTTCGTATTTGCGACCTCGTCCCATATACCTACGAACGCGCCGCGGCGGAGGCGTTTGCGCGCGGCAGAGTTAATTAATTTCGTCGGGATAATCCGGTGAGTGGCCTTTTGCGGGGAGGGGGCTGAGCGTTCCAGAGAGGGGGGGAAAAAGAAGGGGGAGGAAATTTTTCAATAGCCCGGAAGAAGAGGCGCCCCTGCGGGGGGATATAACATCTGGCCCGAACTTTTTCCTCCACTTTGCCAAGTTGCATAATGTCCGAGTCCCTTGGCTTCCCGGAGCTCTCGGCTGCAGTTCTCGCGACGATGAGCTGGAAATAAGTGGACGAGGTCGGAGCGATTTTCGGGACGTACATTACACACGCGCTTCGAGCTTGCTCACGCATGGGAGAGTCGAGTACACGAGCCGTGTTTTCATCACGCGAGGTTTTTCGATGCGAAAAAGATCGGCGACCAAAGCGATCTCTATACGGAAAAACGCGGCGAGGAGATACTTTTCACCGGGACAACGTTGAACACAGAGCAGACGGGGCAGCCGGTGGAGAGAGGCCAATCGATCAATTAGGCAACACATCCGGGGGGGTGGGGGGTAACCCGATAATTAGAATGGATTAAATTTTAAGGGCAGTCGAGCGAGACGGAGCGGGCGCGCCTGGGGGGGGGGGGGGGCCGGGCGCTGGGTACGAAAGGGGGCGAAACTTGGCTGCCGCTCTCGTAATTGCACGGCTGGTCCGCAGGAGTGCAGAGAGCGGAGGGGAGCCCAGCGTCGTCGTCGCGGGCTGATGGCTCGAAGGGGCCGATCCACTTCATTAGGGCAGATTCGTGACAATTAGGAGAGAATCATATCCTCCCCTGGGGTATTATACCGATGCCGAAAAGACGACCCCACCCCCCCCCCTTTCCCTGCTCCCAGGAACTTGCTATTTCGCAGTGCGCTCCCGCGTCAACCTTCCCGAGGCTATTAGGCGTGAAAATGAGACAGTCGCTGGCTGAGGGGTGTTTCGCGATCGCGACAGTTTTGTTGGACGGGGCTGCGCTGTTTGCTATAGGTGAGTGTTGTACGGAGTGAGGAGAAGCGCAAGGGTCGTAGGGGGGTCGTAGACGGACGGGTAGTGCGGTGGTGGGAGTATATCGATCGTAAACGAGTGAAGAAGGTGCTGGAAAGAGGGGGGCAAATTGGTGCTGGAGTAGCTTCATTATGGGACGTTCGTTGTAGCTCTAGAGGGGAATCTAAATCTTTCGGGGCGTAATTGAGAGTGGGAATAAAATCTAGGAGGTATAGGGGTAGGGCTGCGCGTTTAGTTCATTAGGGACTTTGGAGTATTTATGGCTCTGTGTTCATTGTTGGACTGCTTATTTTATTATTGAGTAGTTAATTATTGTCACTGATCACGCTGATATTTGTAGTGTTTGTGCGTAATGTATAAGGTGTTAGGATATTTGGCGCGAGCGCTGTGTCAGTTCAGCTCCGGGAAGCCGTAGAGGACCATGTCTCCAATATGTATCTCTGCTTATCTACAATAATAATAATACTTATAATTGTGCTTCAACATTATGTGTTGCTATTTTCCAAGTGCTTCCTTTCATAAAATATCACAGTATTGATATGTCTCTGGATGTACTTCGACCGCGGTCTTGTTTACATACTCGCAGGAGCTGTCTGACCATGCTCGGATCCGTACTACTTGAAATTGATTTTTGTATCTGTATTGACTTTGAACGAAGCGAGTACAGAATTATAAATGGATTCATTCTTTTTATTTGATCAGAATCCCATTCCACTTGCAGATTAATGATGAATCAATGCTACCGCTGTCTGGCCGTACTCAGAGCTGTACTACTTGAAACTGATTTCTGTATGTGTATTGACTTAGTACAGAATTATAAATAGATTAATTATTTCCATTCAATAAAAATCCCATTCCACTTGCAGATTAATGATGAACCAATGCTACCGCTATCTGACCGTACTCGGAGCTGTACTACTTGAAATTAATTTCTGTATCTGTATTGACTTTGAACGAAGGGAGTACAGAATCATAAATAGATTCATTCTTTTTATTTGATCAAAATCCCATTCCACTTGCAGATTAATAATGAATCAATGTTACCGCTGCCTGACCGTACTCGGAGCTGTACTACTTGAAATTAATTTCTGTATCCGTATTGACTTTGACCGAAGCGAGTACAGACTTATCAATAGATTCATTCTGTAAAATAAACCGGAATCCTATTTCACTCGCAGATTCTCGGCGAAATAGATTCATTCTGTAAAATAAACCGGAATCCTATTTCACTCGCAGATTCTCGGCGAATCGTTACTGCACTCTGCAAATGAACTCGACGAAAGAGAAGAGCGGGAAGGTAGAAGGTACAGAGAGAGGAAGGACAGGGGCATTAATCGTCGAACGGCTATCAGCAGAATTTGCGGTAGCCTCGGCCCGGAGATCGGCCGGAAGGGAGAGCCAGACGCGCGGGCGCGGGAGACAGAACCAATACAGCGCACTCACGGGTTTCCAGGGGCCCGGAGACCGCCGGGAGGGGAGGGCCAGGCGCGGGGGCGGGGGAGACAGAACCAACACGGCGCACTCGGGGGTTTCCGGG
Organism: Copidosoma aretas; assembly: GCA_030522625.1. NCBI lineage: Eukaryota > Metazoa > Arthropoda > Insecta > Hymenoptera > Encyrtidae > Copidosoma > Copidosoma aretas. The sequence goes on along the minus strand of JAPYYV010041040.1, from coordinate 23,757 downwards.
GGGGGGGGGGGTGGTCGCGGTCGACGACAGGCAGTACCTAATCGATCATGCATAATCGTGCGTGAGCTGGGTAAGGGATATCCCACTGGACGGAGTATACATATATACTGTACAGTCGCCGAGAACTGCGCGGTGGACCGTCCGCGTGGTTCTGGCGTTGAGGAATCCGATGGAGCGATTATCGCAATGGCTGCGCGGATAGTTTGGTTCCGTAACGCGGTAATGTAATACGGTGGTCGGGTTACGTCGATGCGGTATTTGTAATGGGTGATTCGGTGATGGTTGTGCGTGTAAGGTTTGGTACTGGTGTGTAGCGTCTGCATTTTCGCGATTGGTCGTTTTGAAGATGTACACACTTCCGACGGGATGTGATTTTACGTTATCAGTGTAGTGGTTTTTTTAGTTGTTCAAGAGAACGCAAGGAAATAACCGCCACAATTTTTTGGCAAACATTTTAACTTTGATATTAAATATTTCGTTTTTTCGGGAAAATTTTTTTCCTCGTCACCGATAAGATGTTTGCTGAAAACTTTACGGCTTGCTTGAATTTTTTATTCGCAGTGTACATTTGTGGATGAACTTTTTAAAATTGGCTCGAGTAACATTAATAAAGTTAACCGAAGACTTTCCGCCGTTGGGGTAAATTCCTGTTGAAACGGTTAAAATTATTCAGGTTCCTCCGCCTTAAAATGTTTTCCTTTTTCTCCCCCTCTGTGTACCCCCAATATTTACGCTACTTCTTCTTCGATCGCTCCAGTGTCAACGTAAGCAGATCGTGCTGCCAGCGTCTGCAGCCGAGCGGTTTAGAGGGTCTTTATCGGTACAATACGTGCTTCTTTGCCATCAACAGTGAGTATATACTTGAAAATAAGCTTCCAAAACAGAGAGACAGAAAGACGTTTCAGCAGCACACCTACAAACACCGACTGCGCATCCGGAAACTAATCCTGCCCAAGGCGCGCCCCGTGTAATCATCTCGCCGCGCGTAATTGCGAATTGCACGCTTCGTGCTATCTATATACATGCAACGCGCTCGCGAGAAAGTCAGTCTGCCAGTGCTGTGCATGTGCCGCGAGAGCCCGCGGGGGCATTTACATTTTGCGCGCGTCTCTCGCGCCACGAACCCACCGATCGCCACTGTTCGCCGGTAAATAAGGTGCGAGTGAAAAAAAAAAAAAAAAAAAGTGTATCTCGTCGGCCGGGCGCGCGCGAGCATAATTTACTCGCGCTGTGTTTGACAAAAGAATTAATGACGGGGCGGGAGCTGCTTCGCCCGAAAAAGCCCGGGGTGCGCGTGCGGCGGGGACGCAGGGGTATTGTTTGAGCTTTGAATTTTATCATCGGAGACGCGGGAGCGGACGGCGGTGGAATCAAAAATTCCGCAATTTACATTTTGGCCATCCCCATGGGCGCGAGAGAGCTCGTACACGTGTGGGAATTCCGTTGTCGGTCCGTCTAACTTGTGCCGCCGAATTAATATTTTTGGGCTTTAATTATGCCCCTATTAACGTCAAAGCCTTTGTTTATTGACATTCGGAGTCGTTGCGATAATAATTCGTGATTAACGCGCGGCAGTAACAGCAGCAGCAACAGCAGCAGCTTTGTGCGTATTTTCATAACGAAACGTCCGCATCGGGCGTACATGCGCTCGCGGCTGGATTTGTTTGCTCGATAATTTCCTTTGATAAGGTGGGATTTATTGTTTCGAATATAAGCAGTTGTTATTAACTATGGTAATGTTTTTTATCGTATTTGGTTTCACTGGAAAATTTGCAGTGTTTGTTTCGTGTATTTTTATTCGGGGTTGGCTTTGAGTAAAATAAACATTAAGGGTTCGCGTTAGGCTTTATTTATATCGTAATTAATGGTACTACGGATTTTTCTCCAGAGTTAAAAAAAATACGTCATATACACTATTTCAAAACAATAAAGGTTTTTTTTTTTCCAGTTTAAACACATACATTACGTGACAGCTCTGGTTTCGAATCCAAATCTCAAATTCAAGGTGTGAAATATTTTTTTTTTCATTTAAAATTTTTTATTTATAAATATAATGGTACAATATATTACATTGAACAAGGTGTGGTGAATAATCCACTTACAGATATTGGGTATGAACAAAAATATTACGACTACATGGATATTAACGCCCGCAGTCTGATAAGTGTGAAACTATACATCTAACCAACTGAGCCAGTTCTGTACATTGTATCCGTAAAGTTGACTAATATAACATCGAACAGACATATAGTGAGAGTGGGCTTATCGATCATAAAGTGAAGAATTTCAACAGTTCAAACAAAAAAGTGAAAATCAAATACTCGTGATAGAAATACTGCAGTTTTCACGAAAAAATAAAATTTAATGTCTGTCTCTGGAAGATTTTTTCCACGAGTAATCATCATTCGCAGACATTAAGACGAAACAAGTCGATCATTTTCCGAAAAGTTACTATCGAATATTATGAGCTAAAATATCATTATCAAAACTTTTATTTATCCAACAAACAAAATTTCCAACTACTTACGAATACCAGTAACTTTACCAAAAATATCCAAAGTTCAGAGGTAAAAGAATCTCACGACTCGACCAAACTCTGGCGCGCGTCGCGGCGGGCCGTACCGACCCCCAAATCGCAATTCAATCGTCCGCAGAGCCGGCCCCCTTTTAATTCCCATTCGAAACTCGTTCCACCCTCGTTCGAGCGAGATACCGCCAAAAGAGGAAGCAACGCGAGATTAACGTTCCTGCTAAACGATCCTCCCCCCTCCCCTCGACCCCACGTCGGCCAGCTCATCGCTACATTAGCGCGTGCTCCCCTAATCCCGTTAAAACCAGCTAATGACGTCGCGAGCGATATTTTATCAGCGGAGACACGTATTCCAGCATCCGCCGGAAGCAGCCACCGGGAGGATGCATAACACACACGCGCGCGCAACATCGCGCTCGGTAATTAAATCAGTGATATCTACTTCGTTAGGGGTGGGAGGGGGGGGTTGAAACGGAGAGGGGAAGAGGCTGCAGCTAACTTTCGCCGGATGTCGGAAAGGGCGCGAGGGAGGAAGAGACGCCGGGGCCGGAAGTCACGCGGCGCGAGTTTCGGCGTCTCGTATTAGCGCGCGCCGGCAGGTACGCGAAGTCGCACCCCGAACTTTGCCCCCCCCCCCCGCCGTGCAGCTGGCTGGCGTGAATATGTGCCGCAGCGACTGCGTACCTCTTACACGTGCGGTAAGTTTAGCGCGGGAAAAAGCGACGCGTGAGGGTCGGTCGGGTTGAAAATTCGCCCCCTGTTCCCCCCTGGCTGCCTCGATCGCGAACTCGTAATAGTTACCGTCTTCATTTTCAGGGGGGGGGGGTGAAATTTAAGTTATTTCAAGACGTTCTGGGCGTAAAAAAATGAAGCATACCCTTTTGTTTGTGACAACCTTACTTGTGTTTCATTTGACATTAACGCGGACAAACACGCTCTCAGCCTTTTTTCACACAAATTTCTCCCTCATCAGGAGAAGCTCGGGTTTCGAACCGAACGACACTAATTATACACAGCAGGAGTACGAGCCACACTCTGTACCGACCGAGCTACGACGCCAGCCGGTATTACAGGGACTTAAAATAATTGCCGGCAAACTGCAGCGCAAGCAGCCCGTCGTACTCCGAACGACGACCAAGGACAGACGGACACTTTCCGTCCTCATTTGTTTCACGAGTCTCGCGTGCGCACGAACGACGTCCGAGTTCAGCAGTAATACGCTTTTTTTTCTTTTTTTTTTTTTACTTTTTCACGGCGCTAACGACGCTCAAAGTCGCGCGAAATAAAACGAGGAGCCGGGCCGAGACTCGCCGTGGTCGCGAGGGCGAATTTTCAACCCGACCGACCCTCACGCGTCGCTTTTTCCCGCGCTAAACTTACCGGCACCCCCGGAGGGAGGGGGGGGGGTGATCCTCCTGCACCGTCAGCCGCGCGATTTTGAAATTATTCCACCGAAATCAGCGAAAGAGCAGCGCGCTCGTCGGGGCAAAAAGAAGGGTCGACCGTCGGGAGCGGCGTATACGTGACACGCGGGTGGGGATCGTTGGCAAGTTTTTCCCCGAGCCAGGCACACTTTTTTTGTCTTTCGCTCTTTTTTTCTTCTCGGCCGCGGGCGAAGTGTTTAACTCGACGCTCGGAATCAACGCGAAATATAAAACACGGGGCACTACCATCCGCTCGTATACTTATAACCAGCAACTCCCGCGGCGGGTGTAATTGTCATTTCAGATGTACCGTCAGGGTGGCGTCTTTTTATCCCAGCCACGCATTTAAATCCGTAACGAGCGACGTTAATGATTGAATTTCAATTCACCGCCCCCCCCCCCCCCTCCCCCGGCCACCACTCGCGTATCGGCGCAGCCGTCGCGTTATTTTATATTCAATGAGGCAATCAGCGTTTAGCTCGTGGAATCGCATCGAAAAGCTGGGGCGAGTCGACGGGAAAGATATAGGCAGGAGGGGGGAACATGCGCACGGATTGCAGCGGTCGGTCGGAGGAAGAGGGCTTAAGCCTCGTCGGAGCCGAGTGCAGCGAATAGCCCGACTATTCCCCGCTGAAATATTAATCACGGCAGAATGGGATCCCCCTCCGGCTCCGACCCGCCGCTCGACTCTACCGTCATATTCCCGTGATATCCATCGCGTGTCCGTCACTCGCATGGCCGACTTCTTCCATCCGTGACGTATCGATTCTTTATTGGAGGCGCACTGCTCGCTCGTTCGGGTCGTCCCTCCCTCTCTCTCTCTCTCTCATCCTTTGCTTTGCCAGACAGTGATATAACTGATTTACGTTCTCGATTCGCGACCGGTCGATGTTCGGGTATCTGTTTCTTTTCTCGTGTTTTTTTAGATCGGGTATATATTCGTACCGCGCTCGAACGGTATAATTATTCAATCGTCCCCATTTGCGTGATTACGGCTTATTATACGGAACAGACTTGGGCACAATTATTTAATAGATTTTCTGAGGCTCCAGAACGCATGATTAACAAAATATTTTTTAACAAAAAAAACTAATCCCTGTGCTTGGGTCAAAAGCCAACACCATAGCGGACCATTAAATATTAATGAATTTGTAATTTTGTTCATTTCCGGGGAGCCTTGTTGTAGTATTTCATGATCCACGCACACAGCTTTCTTTTCTTCACAATCGCTCTTCGTCGGGTCTGGAGAACCCTAGTTAACTTTTTTTGTTCGACGCGCGATGAGATCCACGCTCTACCGACTAATATACAAGTGCGCCATTCGAGAACAATTATTTCAACGCTTACTGTGTTTGAGTTTTTATCTCCTTCACAATAAAATGTAATACTTGCAATTTTTGGGACAAAACCATATTCCAAGGTATTCGTGAAAATGTTCACTGTCACGCGAATAATATGTACTTTATATTAAAAAATGTAACTTACTCATGGCAAACCAAAATCATGCAGCTTTTGAATATTTACCTGCAACAGAAAAAGTACCAAAAATGAGATGCGGGAAACGGAGAATCAATCGCCAAGTGAAATCACAATTTATCGCGCGCAAGAAGTCACAGCCAATTATTCAAAAAATTTCCCGCCGACCGCAAGCTTCGAGCGTCAACAGATCCGAAAAAAAATCTCACCCAGTGAAACAACCTCCACCGAAAAAAGAACGGGAGGAACAGAGAGAAAGAAAAAAAAGAAGAGAGAATCGCCGAAGTGAAAGCACAGCGCGGCTAATAAACACGACCGAACGGCGACGGGCGGGGCAGCGGCGCGGAGCGAAATTTAATTGTCGCGAAACAAGTTCGTTTCCAAATATTTACGTCTCGCGCGCGCGGCCTTCCCCCTCGGCTGCCCGGACGGAGAGAAAGCCGAGAGAGACCCGAGAGGACGACAAACTACACCCTCCGTTGTGCGCGTGCATTCGTACCACCTATAGCCCCCCCTCTCGGCCACAGTCGTATCCCGGCGAATTGTTTTAATAAAGACCCGAGGTATGTATACAGCGCTGGAGAAGAGAGGTGGGGGAGGAGTAGCTCGCTCCCGTTGTATACGTGGTGCACATCTATCGCCGTACGCGCAGACTCCTGCAGGGGAGGATTGGAGTGTCGTAATTGACTTGGACAAACTCCGGTATTCCAACACCCCCCCCCCCCCAGGCACTTTGCGCGCGGGAATATTTAAATTCCTTCGTTACTCGCTCAAAGAATCGCTAATGCCGTGATGGGAATCGCGCTGTGTTATCATTATCACTCGACTATTTTATCCCGACCCTCGCGCACCCCCCCGCCTATCTTTCGGGAGACGCTAGCGCGAGAAGGAGGAAAATACGGGAGGGAGGGAGGGGGGGGGGAGAAAAGTCGAAGAGGCGACAGCGGAGGCCTACTCTCCTCGATCCTCTCCTTAATCCTCGACTTCCACCCCCCCTCAAGCCCACCTCGACTGTTTCTCCTCTCGAGCTTTTGCTCCCTCGACACGCTGCTGTCGCCGCTGCGATGAGGTGGGCCCTCGAGAAACGGGGTTATTGTAAGCACCTGCTTCATCATTCACCTACTCGTGCCGCCCCCCCCCCCCCCATCCCCCGCCTTCCGGGCGCAAAGTCGAACCGCTGGCATTAATTGAACGCGAGGAGTCGTGTGTAAGCGTGGGCGTGCAACGCGTGCGTCATTACTGCTGCTCGCAGTGCGCGCGCTTGCCCTTATTTACTTCGCCCACGCGTTGAATGTACCCGCTACGTTAGCTAAATTGCTATTTTGAGCTGATGTACCGCGTTTTTGTACGTTGTTGGTGATTGTTTGCTATAAATTCATGCTAATCGAAATTAAATATGATCTCGCGACTTGTACAGAGGTCGCGTTGACGATGATCGATCCTGTTCAGGACGCGAGTCATTACCGATCGCGAGCAGTTCATCCGAGGCGGCAATTACCTCGGGAGAGCGTCGTCTTAATTGAATCGTTCGTTAAACCGGACCTCTGCAGCGCAGCGCACTAACTGTACAGTTCACAACGTCAATTAGTTTCGGAAAAATAGCAAACGAACGCGACAAAAATATAGGGGGGGGGGCATGATTGCGTAATAATTCGCCTAAACAGCCGAGCGTCGTTATATCTTGACGCGGGCAACAGCATCGACGACGACGGCACAACAAAGCCATTAAAACGCGAAACGACTAATTACCCGGGGGCAAGGGGAGGGTGGGGGGGTCTGACAGGTAATCAGGGGCGTGTTTTCCGGGCGATTATAATTTCCCGAGAGCCACGGGTCCGCGGAGTCGGCGAGAGGACCGCGACGCCGGAAAGCCAATAGCCGATAAAATCCGACGGCGCGCGACTAATGGGGGAATTAATTGGGCAAATCGCCGCGGCCGGGGAGGGGGGGAGCAAAGCTCGCGTACGATTCGCGCGGAGCGTACGATGGTCGCGCCTTTCCGAAAAATCGCCGCCCGTTTGGTGTTCAACAGAGATAACGCGCGTTCCCGCTATCCGCTTCGGAATACGCCGTCCCTTTCGTTTTGCTCATCCATCCCCGCCACGCGCGGCTTCTGTATAGTGTCCAACATTAAATTCCGGGTCGCTCTTCGCCGAGCTGGATAGTCTTGAAGCAAGGACGCGGTGGCGGCTCGTGGCGACGAGTAATTTGGATCGCCGACCTTGGCTGGTCGGGCAGGAAATTTCCCCTCGTGCCCGACAACAGCGACAACAGCGTTACGCGTGGCGCGTCGGCACGAGGAAGGATAGCGGGCGAGTTGTTGCGCGCACAACAAATGACGAGTATCCGCACACTGGCGGCCGTAGAGCGGGGGATGATTAAATACCGCGAGCCAAATCCCCCCCCCCCCCCGCGGCAGGAAACCGACCAAACTTAATTTCCGCATCAAAGCCCGCGCCGTTGTGGCGCAACATTTGGTGTAATACCCCCCCGGCCGGGCGGAAATGATTTTAACCACCGTGCCGCGCGCAGCTTTGGCGCACCGCTGAGATAAACGCCGTCGATTGTTTCGGGCCGAATTATTCAGCGCGCGAGCGCGAACGGTTCGACGATTGGCCCGCGACTGTTTGCACGGCTGTACGCGTGCAGGCGCGATCGGCCATCGTGAAAACGCGCGTTTGCCTTTCAATCGGACGCACTCCCCGTCCTGTATACTACACGACACTCCCGAGTTCATCGTGCGCGACACCAGGCACCGTCCGCGGACGCTCGTAAAGGCCCGCGTTCTGAGTTACGATCCCCCAGCCCGGGCCGTACATCGGTCTCTGTAATTTTATCGCTCGGCTCCTCCTCCTCCTCGGGACGCGGCCGACTGATGCGGGTGTATCTCGGGGAGAGCGGGTCTGTCACGTCTCCTCGGGCAATATCGGCCTTTACGATGCAGCGGCGGACGGGATCATTCGGGATATCGGCCGCTGCCCGGACGCGCCTGGCCGATCTTGACGACTGTTTGACGAGGACGCGGAAAAAGGTTATCCTTCGCAAAGGCCGTTCTCAGCACAGCGTCGTAGTGGAGCTCGTTGTAAACAGGCACAACGTCAACATTCATCGTTCGTGCATCGTGAATTGCAATGTAAATTTCCAACGGTATCGTCGCGTTCGATACTTCGTTGAGGTCTACCTTTCGGCCCGCGGACGGCGGAAGAAGGTGCGCAACAGACGCGCGACCTCTTTCCTTCCCTCGTGCCTCCTTTGGCTCCGTTTCAGCGCTCCCTTTTCCTCCCGGTTCCTCTTTCAACGTTCGCCCTCGTCCCTTTGTCGTCCTTCCGTTGTTTTCTCCATGCTACACGTGACAGGGCAGGAGCCATATATAAGGCCGCGTGCAGGTATACTTCTGATCCACGGAAGCTCCGAGATCATCACGGAAAGCAGCACTGTGTTTCCAATCCCAGCGCTTCCGTCGCCTTTCCCGTCTCCCCACTCAACTGTGTACGGATGTAGCGCGAGGGGGAGAGCTTGAAACGTTTTTGGGCGCAGCCCCCCCCCCCCCCTCGAAATACGGGGGAAGGAATGAATAGTTGGAGGTGGGCGAACTTTGGCGATGAAAAGCTCTCCGAACGATGATCGGTGTTTCACTGACCGCGAGTGCCGGGGAGCGTGGTGGGTGCACCGAGGTGTCTCGTCGTTTCTCCCCCTTTGCTAACTTTTGCTGCTCTTTTTCTTCTTATACGTCGCTCGAAACGGAGCAAACGCACGCGTGTACTACAGAATTCGGGGAGAAGCTACGAGGAACAAGAATCATAAATATCAAAGAATCGTGGCACTCATCGAAAGAGGGGTCGAGATGAAAGGAGAGGCACACGGGGGTTGGGGAAGACGGCGGTGCCCGGGAGATGGGATCGAACTTGAATTCGACGAGGGTTCCGATGCACCTGCAGCCGAGACGGAAGATAAAGGGCCCGGGGGGGGGGGGGGGGGGGGGCGGGGGGAAAAAAAGGGGGAAAGGGGGGGCGGCCCGGGGGCGGGGGGGGGGGCCGCCGCCGCCGGCCCCGCCCCGCGGC
>JAPYYV010041040.1:0-14237 GCA_030522625.1 Copidosoma aretas | reverse complement strand
ACGACGACAGTAATAGAGACGTCTCGTTACCGGACCTTCGCCTAACGAGCGCGTTTCGCCTACTAGCTCTCTCGCTCTCTCTTTGCACACAGCGATGTACACCTATACGCACCGGCACGCGGACACACTTCGTACGCGCATCTGTGTGCGTGTGAGATTCCGTACATCGAGGGGACGGACGGGGAGAAAGAAAGAAAGACGGGGGGGGGGGGCAGCACAACACATGCGTATGCAAATATACGCGGGGGAGTCCCCCGATACGGCAACCGCTGCTGTACTGCCCACCGGCCCGCTAACGTCCTCGGCTGGCTTGTATACGTGTACGCGCGCGCGTGTGCGCGCGTGGACCCGCGTGTCTCATGAAACTCCGAGTCGTGTAACACCGAGGGGGTATTTAATATGCAAATTGAGGGAAATGGAATCGCGGAACATGAAACGCGCCGGGCCGTATTATGCGCGGTGGTTGCTGCTGCTGCTGCGTGCTCGGCGCTACCGACGCTTGTTGCTGCTACTCGTGTACATGTAACGTGCGTGCATATGCATGGGCTGTTCTGTGACGGTGAATTGGGGGAAATGGGAGGAGGTGGGGGGAGGGGGGCGAACGGGGAAAAATGAGTGATCCGTGAGTGGGGGGGTCGATTGAATCGAGCTGCGTGTGTTGACGTTGGAACTGACGTTTCGTTTGGACGTGCGTGCAGGGTTAGAGGTGCCTGGTGGCGTTGGATGAACTGACGGCCCTCATATATAGGGGAGGGGGACGGTAGGATAGCTATTATCTTATGCTGCGCCGAAGTCCAGTCTAAGGGATGTTTATAGGCTCTGAAGGGTCAAGTAAGCACTAACGTCGTTATTACTCCTCGGACCTTGGACCAATTTGTGTCTCCATGAACGTTACTTCGACGCACTCCGAGTTAATAAAGTTGTTGGTCCTAAGGTTTATATTCATCAAAAAACGGCAAATTATTTCAATGCATTATGATTCATAAATATTTGAAGAACCAGCGATTCGAATCGGGCAGAGGGCTGTACGATGTTTTGTACAAAGCACAATTTCGGGTGATAATGGTACATTGTTGCAATTATATTTACGAGTAAATACTGCAATAATTATCATAATTCGTTGCAAATTCATCCAAAGAGAGTGAAATAGCGTTCGAATTAGCGCACTATTAGACAAGATACTGTCTCAAATCTCATTAATAACTACTGGCATGGATCGGTCAGTGTGATGTGGGTTTCATGACTGAACAATGTTTCGGAACACTATCTATCTACGAATAACCCAACATGTGTAGAGGGCACTTGTTGCCCGTTGTAATCACTAAAGAAGGATACTGAACAGTAAAGTAATCAACCGCACGTGGTTGCGAACTTATTTTTTTTTTAACTGAAAAAATCGGTTCGTCAGTACAAGTGGTAAAAAAAAACTACTGATTCTGCTAAAAAAAAAACGTCAGCATAGTACTTCTAATCATGTATGCAGGTAAGACGACACAAATTAAGTTTTATTATAAAAAAAACTTCAGTGAAACCAGACTCATCTATTTCTGTAGTAGGAACATAAGGTATTTCATGCAAAGAAGCATACCATTCGGAATTCACCTTCAGGCTTTCGAGCGCACTATTTATTGGTGAATAAGTCCATAACTCAAGGATTGAGCAGATACAAGAAATGGTAAAATACACAACCAGAGCACAAGATAATTCCTATGACAATTTCCGTGCCTCAACACTTGAATGAGATTTCTGATAATTTGTGATAAGTACAACTCACTTATAACTAATGTCATCAAGGGAATTACAACGCATGTATAAACAAAAAATTCCATTCGACTAATGAATCCACACTACTCCCTCGATTAACGCCTCCGTGTCAAAAATGTACCCCCGAGCGAGCTATAAAAACTATTGTAATCATAAATAAGCCCCGTAGTCGTGTAGAAATAAGATTACACACCGATACGTAATGTACACGCTGTTAAACACGGATCACGCATGAATTTATCGAATCGAAGGCTTGACGATCGATTAAGTGTATTATTCTTTTCCCCGTATCTCTGTTTACTCGCACTGCACGGGTAAAAATACATCCCACGACCGCGTGATCGAGCTAGCGTGACGCTATAATGTAATCAACCGGAAAGGAAAAGAGTACCTCCAAGCGTGTACGATACACATGGAAAACAAACGTTATGTTTTTTATTGATAGTCCGCGAGGCATGGCTGAGCATCAAAGAATAATTCATACCGAGCTCCCTCGTCTTTGATGACCATCGCGCGGCTATCGACGAGTTTCTCTGATAAGTTTCATATTGACCTTCCCTGTAATTCGTATAGCAGGGCATGTATGACGTATGCATTATATATACATCACGCGAGTCGGGGTTGTGTATAATTAACGCCCGCGCGGCGTGTGTGCCTTTGGCGTGTAATTAATTTTGAGTTCAGCCTCATTTACAGCGAAAGAAAAGAGGGGGGAGGAGGATGATTGGAGCCCAATGAAATTACGTGAAAATGATTTTCTCGTTAATGAGGCTCTGTGGATATCATTATTTACGTCCTCCGTGGAACGAGTATCCCCGGTCGATAGTTATCACTGGTTCATCAAGTGAGCCATCAAATCGTTTTCAGATGATACAATTAATTAAATGAAGCATACGTTCATTGTACGCCCGACTTTTAACATCGATACACGCCATGTATCAGTCGATACCATCAATATACTCATGCACAGGGAAAAAAATGTTGATTGGCTGAACTATTGAAAATAGTTGAACTATTGAAAATAGTTCAAAATAGTTGGATTCTTACTTTATTTTAATAGTTGAAAATAACAGTTAGTTGTCTAGTTGCAATGACTAATAAAGACATAACAATTGATCTGACGTCGACCAAATAAGTTGGTTCGGATAACTATTGGATAACAACTAATATAAGTCGGTAGCGGCAACAATTTTTTGTTTGTTTGTTAGGTAAACCATTTGGTTAGATTAACCAAATTTTTTTTCCAACAGAGATTCATCACCATCCAAATAGTGTCTCTATCGAGTAGTATTATCCGTATATAAGATTATTGAACAAAATCGATAGAATCGACCGCACGAACTACTACTCAGCCGGCCTAATTTCCCGCAGCCGGAACCTATGATCCGAATTTTCAAAACCCCGACCGCGCGACAAAGTTAGAGCCGCGGCCAACGAAATTATCCCCACCCCCGGCCCCAAACTCCGCCAATAACAACGACGACAAACTGGCGCTAACGCGCGCCATCGGCCCCCCCCTCGAAGTTAGACCCACGCGTCCCCCCCTGCAGCAGTACTTTACCAGAGGAAGGGGGAGGAATCTAAACCAGCGCCCCACCACCACCACATCCCCACGCGGCATCGGCCGGTTAATCCGGGAATAATGAACAGCCAGCTGTCACCGGCAATACGCCCGGAGTCGGGGAAAAACCGCTGACACCGCTCGCAGCAGCAGCATCTCCGTCTTTGGCCGAAATTAGCCGGCGATGTTGCCATCGGCCTCGCACATCCGCGGCTGTCGTCCTCCGCTCCCTAGCTCCGAGCACCGTACGCGCGGAGGGTTCGCGCGCTGGCCCGTGAATGATGAAATCGCATCCTGGCTCTCGACGTCGATATTTACCAGCGATCGACCATTGACGCGGGGTCGCACGGACAGCCGGAGCCGGTGTTACGTCGATTCTTACGCGGGAGCGCCGAGTTGATTTTACGCGCGCGATTCGCGGAATGGGGGAACAATCTTTCGAGAGCATCCTCCGCAGCGTACATCACAGGGTGGCAACGGAACGAGAAATCGAAGCCGGGACGACTCGGGGGCACTCTCGCGTCGATCGGCCCGCACGCGATGGGCGTGCGTCCACGGGCACAAGAGTCACCGCGCACGCATGTATCACTTACGCGACGACGTAAAAATGTGCCCCGCCGCTCCTCCCCCGATAATGATTCCGACGCGCGGGCGGAGGGGGGGGGGGATGATGGATCACTGGGGTCCCGCGCTGACTGCTCGCAAACGCGGGCGCGGACGCGCGGATGAGTATTGGAAAAGCGGCGCTCCCGGTATAAACTGAGAATGATTGAGCAGCCGTCGCGGGCTTCGCTGTCCGGGTGAGCGTGTGGGTGGGTTCTATACGACACCTGCGACTGGCAGGCGAGCCTTTCGAGACGAGGTGCGGCGCGAGGGATCTCTTGCTGCCGCCTCGAAGGACGTTATGGCTCTTTCGTACGATGCGCGCTCGGATCGGGCCTCTCGGGGGGGCTCGAGGGAGACGCGTCTGCAATTTTGCGCTCGTTCGTCGGGCTGGAGGGTGCGGAAACTGTGAAAACGAGGTGCTGAGGTTTCGGCGGGGTTTTGGCAGAGATACTGTTTCGGTCGATGACGATGAAAATGAAATACGCGTAGGGTCGTTGAATAATCGATGGACGCATTTTAAAATATAGCCTTCGCGTTCGCTGGAGTATAAATACAAAAGTGTCACGTCAAATTTTGTGACTGAATATTGAAATGCTCAAAATAAACGTCATGCATTCAAGAACCGCCCTAATATATCCAAAATCGAAAATACTTTATTTTTATGCCGAAGAGATTTTCGTTCGTGGATTCGGAAAAACCGACAGCAGCACGCGTCGACTAAAATAACAAATATCAAACGTCATGCATTCACAAGCTGCCCCGAAGGTCTGTACTAATACATCCAAAATCGAGAATACCCTATTTTCATGCCGAAGCTTTTTTTTTATGTCCGTTCTTTGAAAAACCGGCAAAGTCGATTCGCCCTCTTTCCTCGGAATCAGAAGGACTCGCGCCATCAGAGAGAAGGGGAGAAGTGCACATTCTCTTCTTCCGGCCTCGCACGCACATACCCTATCCGGTGTTTGCTCTCATTAGCTGTACTGCTCGAGAGTCAACAAGCAGCACAGTCTCGTCCCCCTCCTTTTCGTCTCCACACTGTCGTTCTCTGTATACCCGTCTGCGACCCGATGAATCCGACAAAATTCATCCTCCGACGCCCCCCTCCTCCCCCGCCCCATGCTCGCCTCTGCGCGTCATCCGCTTTCTCTGCTCCGGCGAAATTCGCCGACTCCGCGAAAAGTCGGTTTTCGTCACTTTTTCCGCTCGCTCCGGCGTTCCCGTGGTCGCGCGAAAATATTCACAGCCTCGACGAACGTCGATGAAAAGTACGACGCGCTGTCGGAGGAGAATCCAGCGAACGAAACGATGATCGGCGCCACCTATATAACTCCCCGCACAAAAGGCACCGCCGAACGGAGCGCGGTCGTAAAAAGAAGCGAGCGTAAGCTTTTAATTTCCCGAGAATAATCTCCCCCGCGCGAGAACCCCCGCGTGCCCCCCCCCCCCCCCCCCCCGCCCCTCCCTCACTCCCCCAGAGAGAGAGAGAGAGAGAGAGAGAGAGAGCAGTAGCAGCTCGCCAAGAGAACCATAAAAGAACCGAGGTGGGGGGCGGTATCAGATTTCTCGCGTAATTACGCCCGGCAGGAAAACAAGCGCGCCCCGCTGGCGCAGCGACTCCGTCGAGATTCTCCCTCGGCCGGGCGCTCATGATTCCGGCTTTAATCCCCGAGTTATTGCCGCGCGGGGAATCGCGCGCGCGCCTCGTTTTTTTTCCCCCTCCCGTGTGACTCCTCGCCGCCGCCGCGACAACGCGAATAATGGGCCGACCAGGGCCGCGCGGGTACGCGCGCGTGTGTGCAGCGGCGCCGTATCTGCCGGCAATAAACTCGTCCCTCTCGCCCGCCGCGGAACGATGCGGAACGCGTCAGCGGAAAACGCGGCGTTATTGCGGGGTGTTTCGACGTCGTCGGCGAGCTGCGTTTTTTTGTGCTTCCCGCGGCCCGATTCGCCTTGATTTTCGGGCCGGGGAGTGGGTTTTTTTCCGTCCTCCGATCGATGGATACCGGGGAGGGGAATATTTCGAGCGTCGGCGAATGACGGTGATTTTTTTTCCGTCGACCGAGGGGACGTTGCGTTTCAATGTTATTGTTACGTATCCATGCGATCGTTGTGATCGATACTCGTTTTACTTATTGCGATACTTTTATCGTACGATTACTCATTCGATAACGCCAACGAGGTATCGAATGAGAGTTTAGGTAAGAATATTCCGATTGCATGCCATTTTTGTAATTATTTACAATAAGAATGACATGAGAATTTTGGATGGATATTTTTTCATTGTTATCTTTGATGAATAACCAACAAATTCGGTAACACAAGTATCAGAGTAACTTCGAGAACTTGTTCATCGACGATAAATCAACGGCTCTGTATATTTTTGATGAAAAACTAAACGTAAAAAAGCAGTATCAATAACACCAGCGACGGAAATGGGATGATGGAGAAAAATACGCGAAAATTCAAATTCTCAGCCTACATCCGTGGCACAATGGGGGCAATCGGCAAATTTTCCTCGGAGAGGCCCTCGGGAGGAGGGGGGCCGGCGGTCGTTCATTTTCAATCGGAATTGAAACGAGGGCTCGGCTGAAAGGGATCGGGAAGGAGCGAGCGACGAGGAACGGTAGGGGGGTGGGGTCGGAGGCACGAGAGTCGGAGAATCAAATCGCTTTAAGAGTCAGCAGACGAGGCCTGGATGCAATAATACTCCCATGAGTGCATTCAATTTCCGGCAGCATAACGCCATCAGTCTGACGGGGCCGAGATCAGGCAAATCCCTGGCTTCCACCTTCCCCACTATTCTGCGCTCTCTTTCCACTCCCGCCTTATACCAACCCTTCCCCACCCTCGCTCCTGCTCTTCCGTCTCCACTTATCTGTGCTTTCGCGATACGAGCTGGGGGCCAATATAGCCCTTCCGAGCGTTAGCCAACGAGTCGCTCGGCAGTCAAATTAAAGTTTGATGCATGTCGACGGCTGATGGCTGCTCCAAGCTGATGTGAATCGACGCCCTGCTTTCACCCATCGGCTCATCGGGGCTTTTTATTTTCACTTCCGCAAGGAAGAAATTGGATTAAATTGTTTTTTCTCCGCGAAATGGCAGGACTACGTAAGTTTGGAAGGATGTTACGAGGAGTTTTAGCGCGTGTATAAGCTTTGTATAAATATGCCCCCTCGATATGCCTGCAAGTATAATCCGGGAACTTCTCAAAAAGTTTGTTTTTTGTACAAATAAACTTGGTTGATCGGGTGATTTTCATCATGACAAAATGAGATTGATTTTCGCAAAATGAAATACTCCGAGCCATGGTCATTTGATCGCTGAAAATCATTACCATAAAAACAATATTTCGTTCCGAGATTAGGGAGTTTACTCTTGGAAAATATTTCAGTAAAAAATTGAAAAAAGAAAGTGTGGGTGTCAATGTTTCGAATTCACTCAACTGGTATCGCGTAAAATATTTGTAGCAAAAAAACTCCGTGGCAGAGGGCAAATTTATCTGCGAAAAAAACCAACATTCTCAAAACTCCCTAGAAACTCGCGGATCCACGCCAAGGTGCGAATTTCCCGCCCCAAAACAAGTCGCACCCCATCAAGACGCGGTTAAAAATTCACGCGGGCGCTAAAAGCCCAGCGCGGCGATCAAACGCATGCGCGCGCCAAACGTCGTGGGGGGGACCGGTGATTCCCTCCCGCGGTGTGCGCGCCATCGGGGAGTCCCGTGTCAATCATCGTTCGGGCTCATTGATGCGGAAACGCGCGCCGAGCCCCCGAGACCATCAGACCGCGCGCACGGCTCCTTCCGGCGGAGCGTCAGAGCTCGCGCTCGTTTCTCGTGTCGAGAAAGCTCCGCTCCATTTCCGCGCTCGGATGGATGATAGCGGTTATCGCGCGCTCGCAACACACCGACAGATCCGATCGCCACGTCGATGACTCTCGGCGCCCCGTATCGGCTTTTTAGCCTCGTTAGAGCGTCCCCCCGGCGATAGCGTGCCCCGGGAAGCGATCCAAATTTATGTCCCCCGAGGTGCATCCTGCGCGCTGCTTCTCCCCCGGGGGATTTTTTCCGAAAATTCGATGCGTTTCGCGCCGCAGGATAGATGAGGGGGGGGGGGGGGCTCTTGCATTATTGAAAGGCGGGAGAAGCCTTACGCACTTTGAATTTCCGATCCTGGAATGGAAACTTTATACGCGAGAAATGTTCGGGGATCGAAGACATTTTTTTCCTCTCGCGGTAAGTAGTGCGAGTCGAGTTCGTTCGGACGTGTCGTACGATGAGATGGAGCTTGCTTCGATTGTGCTGGCTTTTCAAGACTTCCGTGAACAAGCGCGGGGAAAATATTGAGATCAGATAGACGGATAAGAGTTTAATTGAGTTCTCCACTGATCGCCAAGTAGAACGGGTCGAGTTTGGTCAGACGTAGGTGTACAAACTTTCGCAGCCGAACCGGAACGACGGGGACACAATTTATAGGTCCACACTTTCACTTTTTCCCGCTAATAGGCTGCTAAAATACACACACCTCCGCTCGATCATCCCCTCCAGTGTAAATACAACGAGCCATAAAACACCGCTGCTGCGACGTCGTTGTTACTCCAACCAGTCCCCGCTCCGTCACTTCGATTTCCTTCCCTCCGACTCCGTACACCCGGACGCACCGTTCGAGCCAATAATGAATATTTATCGTCCCCTAACTCAAAATTAACGATCCTTTCGCCGCGCGCTCGCTCTCCCCCCGTGCGCGCGTGTGCGTAGGTGTAAGCCATTTCATCCCTTCGTTCGCGCCGCTTCACTTCCTTTCGGTCGCACCTATGCGCAGCCACTGGAATTGCCCGGGACTCGTAAATTATCGGACAGATTTAATTGCCCCCGCGCTCGGTTTTTCCTCCCCTCGTTACGCGTCCGACCGGTCTACTGTTGCGAACATTAGGTCCGGCTTACATCCATCTCCGGCGCTCAATCATAGACGGGGGGACACTTTGGTGTTATTTTCGCAGTGCACGAAACTTCCCTCCCGCCGCGCCCCACCGTCTCATCACTCTCGGAGAACTTTCCGGCGGGAAGAATGCAACTCTGGACGATTTTTCGTTCCCTATCTCCACCCCGTTTCGGTCGTAGGCCGCAAACTTGGCGCGCGAGCCCCGTCGCGCGTGTCACGATTCTCGCTCCCAGGGAACGAAACGAAATGGAACGCGAGCACGAGCTCCTATCTCGTCCCCCCCCCCCCCTTTTCCTTTTCCCCCCCGGGCGCGTGGCCCCCCCCGCGGAAAATACTTTGCCAAAAAGAACGAGAATAAAGAAAAAAAAAGGTAAAAAAAAAAAAAAAAAAAAAAAAAAAAAAAAAAAAAAGAAAAACAGCGCAATCGAGTTGAGCCGAGTTCAGCGCTGAGATTTGATTTATTCGCCGTCGCCGCCACAAATCTACACCCGCGTGCAGCGTACGCGCCAAAAGTTGGGGCAATTTTTTATTCTCGCCCCGCAAACTTTTTCCACCCGCCCGGCTCCAAATAATGGTATACACGTATGCCGCTGTTCTCCGCGTGAATTCCAAGGTGGGGATAAAGCGGAGAGCCGTCTCGTAGAACCCCCTCCCGGACGGCATTATGCCGCGAATTGTACATTAAAATTTCGCTCCATCTGCATAAGCGAGCCAATTGCAGGCCGGCGAGCGCGCGAATAATATGACGTCTTTCGTCTTCTCGCCCGCGCAATTTTTGCACCTGCTTCTTCATTTTCCTCCCTAATTTTTACGCTCCCCGCTTCTCTCTATTTTAAAAGACGCATGCACCTCGAGTATCCGCGCCCAGAGAGCGCAAGAAAGTGGGCAGGGAAGGCGAAACGTCGGACGGAAAACGAAGAAGAAAACAGAAAAAAAAAAAAAAAAAAAAAAAAAAAAAAAAAAAAAGAGTATGCGCAAGAAGAGCGAGCGAGAGTAGGTCACTCGTGTATAAATTAAGAACGTTTCCCCTCGCCAAACAGATTTCCCAACTACGACGACGACGACGACGGAGAAGCTAGTGCTTAGAAAATTGTCGTCGTCGGGCGCGCTCGGGTCTTCAACCAAATGATTTCAGAAGGAGAGCCCGATTCTTAGCGAAATCGACGAGTCACGACGACGAAAGGACAAACAAACACGAACTTCAGCCCGCGTCGGTCGCGCCCGTTGTTTCGTACAGTCCACCCATTGAATTATTCAACATCGGTTTCACGCGCGTCGAATCGATTTTCCCGGAAACACGACCACCCCCGCGTCCACGCGGCCGCGATTAATTTTATCGAGCCGATGCGCGCCCCCGTTCCTCGAACGCGGGCGTTTGTGCTCCAGTCATCCCCCTGGCTTCGCGGGCACGGCACGGGGTATACACATACGCGCGCCCGCGTTCGTGCACGTACGAGCGGAGCGAGCCAAGGATCGACACTCCTGCGCGCACACGCGCAGCGGGGGGCGTCGTCATAAATCCCCCCCCGGAGGGCAGGGCCTCCCCCGCCCCCCCCCCCCCCGGCGGCCCAGGTGGGGGGTGGGGGGGGGCCCGCGGGGTTGGGCCCCCCCCCCCCCCCCCCCGTCTTCTACCCTTCGACGACGACGGCGGGACTGTGCTCCATTGTCGCGGCGGCTCACGCGAAGTATTCAAATCTTGCCGACTGCGGCGATGGGATATGCATGATGTTTCGTTGTACCTTTGAAAGCGTATAATACGTTGGTGGTGTTCCTTGGATCGTGCCTTTTTTCATGTTCAACTTTGCCGAAAGCAGTACGCGGGCATCAGCGTTGAGTCTCGTTCAGTTGTTGCGCGTCAGCGAATGATTACGTCTGACCAAAATCGGGTTGTACTACTTGGAGCGTCCGATCGATTACGGTGCTTCGGCGGAAATCTTTCGTGCGAACGGTCATGATTTTTTTTCAACAATGGCCTGGGATACAAGAGATACTTCCTTGATACTTGGTGGAAACAGGTATTTTATTTTCAATACAAAAAAGGAACGAACGTTTCGCAAAAACTTTCGATAAACGAATCGGGAGACACAAGCGAGCGAGCGAGCAAAAAATCAGCAAAAAAATATCGCGTGACGAACGAGCGCGCAGTCAGAAGGAGCGAATCGAAGAAAAATACGGGGGGTGGGGGGTCGAACGAGTCTGGCTGGCGGGCGGG
Organism: Copidosoma aretas; assembly: GCA_030522625.1. Taxonomy (NCBI): domain Eukaryota; kingdom Metazoa; phylum Arthropoda; class Insecta; order Hymenoptera; family Encyrtidae; genus Copidosoma; species Copidosoma aretas. The sequence continues at coordinate 3,154 of JAPYYV010041040.1, read as the reverse complement.
CGCTGAGAAACGGCGACCGGCGGCTGACGTTACATTTCAATATTTCAAAATCCCCTCCCCCCACCACCCGCGCGCGCTATTTCCCGCACCCACTACCACCACCGCTACAGCCAGCCGCCGTTGGCCGCCTTGCGCTCGCTTTCTGCTCCCTGAGCATGGGCCTTCGCGAGGAGAGGAAAGACGGAAGCTGCGCTACAGCCCGTTTGTCGTGTCTCTGGGTGTATACAACGTATACAAACGTCGGCGCGCGGGATTACAATTCCCGTAATGCAGGTGACAATTAAGGCGCAGCACCGATGCTCCTCTTCCTCTTTCCCAACACTACTCCCCGAGATTTTCATAATGGAATGGAAAGGACGGCTTCCGGAGCGGCGCTATATACATATATATATTTATAGGCATAGCCTGAAAGGATTACGCTATAGTACGTCATCGTCGTCTCCGTTGTTCGCTTCCTCGTTACTACCTTTTTTTTCTTCTTTTCTTCCTCGCTTCCTGTTTGCTTTTCTTTTTTTTTTTTTTTTTTTTTTTTTTTTTTTCTGCGCCCTACTCTCATTCTCACGGAGCTAAAGAGCAACTTTCTCTGCTCGCTGGTAAGCAGAATAGCGTACTCGAAACGAGACCTCCTCTCCGAGCGCGGCGTCGGGTGGTTGGGAGCAAATGAAAACGCCATTTTCGAGACGCGAGTTGGGCTTCGATGGAAGCAGATTTTTAAAAGAATACATTGTCCGAGGGATCAGAGTCGCGATGGACTCTCTGTTAACGGATGCGGGAAGTGTGCGTTTTTTCGAAAAATCATTATTAACGATGATCTTCAACTATTGCGCTTCTCTCTCTACGAATGACGAATTTTTTTTTGCTTTTTTCCATGCAATTTTATCTTTTTTTTTTTTTTTAATACGAAAAATTAGTATTTCACAGGTGCCTATGAGAAATGCCTAAACTGAGCTATGGCGTATTAATCATAAAATTTTAGTTACGAAAGATTTCGAGCTCCAAGCTCCCGTAAAACAATGATTCTAAAAACAAGTCCTGCGTGGTCTCGCTCGAACGCTCCCCTCCCCGGCGTTGCCTGTTCCTGGCGAGGGAGCGGGCGACGAAACTATTTCCGCTCCGTGATCACTACACACACAGGGGAAAGTATCCGACCTACAAATGGACCAGCCGCGAGTTTCGGAAGCGCGTCCTGTACACCCAACGCTGCTGCCGAGGCGCTTTCGGCCGCGATATTGCGCCGCGGCGGAAAATCCACGTGCGCGCGTATCGGAAGACCCGCGTGCCCCGGGCTCGGTTAGCCCCACCCGCGCCGGGCGCCCAAGCCCCCCCCCCCCCCCCCCCCCGTCGAACTTCGCAGCCGCCGGGCCAACTTTCCCCGCCGACCGACGGCCGGCTATATACACTTGGGCACCACCCGGGATCAAAGCTCGCCCTTCCGAGTTTCGACCCCCCCCCCCCCCCCCCCCCGCGGCTAACCCACCTCCACGTTTGAGGATCGCGTGACTGATATTTCGCGGCGACCGGCTGCCGGGAGAATTAGTCGGGGCCTGGTCTGTGTTCGCCCGCCGCGACCGGGGGGCTTTTTCGGGGCTTATCCAAAGACCCGGACGTTATTGGCGGGATTGGGTTTCGAGGAGCCCGTGATGGAGATCGTCATGGTCCTCGAGGGTCGTGAGAAAAGACCATGCAACGATGGGAACCCTTGTGTTTTGGTTCGTGCGGGACGGAGCCAGGCTGTCGTGCGAGTTGTTGCGGGGATCCCGTGTCGTTCGCGATGGCGAGCATTTTTCTTCGCGGAAGGACCGATGATGGTATCCCTACCTCTATCGCGTTATGCGCGTAGTAATGCAGGTGAAAAGACGTGTTGCAGTGCGTTATACGAGTAGGTCATCGGTTGAGTACGCAACGCGTTGGAGTTGCGAACGACCGTGAAAAAATGAAAAACCAACGATAAACGTCCACGGCGCGGGACAACAAATGCCCCAACGACTGCACGGTCGACCCGTCCTTGAGAGGAGAAAATCCCCCACGCGGGGACGAACGAGTACGTTTCGCGAGTAAGCAGCGCGCGGAGCACTCGAGAGACAAGCCAGCCGAGCAAGACCTTACCCCCGTCGCAGTCGCTCGGAGGTAATGCAACAAAGACGTCCCCCGCAAATTGCAGCAAAGCTCTCGGCCTCGAAAGTCCCGATTCTCGACTCCATCCCCCCCCCCCCCTCCGTGCCGCTCGAATTCGCAATTACGGACGGTGCCCCCCGCGCGTAAAGACGCACGCGCGTGCACCCGCGCGGTCGAGCGTGAAACTGCTCCGAGTCACGGATGAACGGCCGAGCCGCTGCTGCCTATAATACACGTGGGTCGTGTATCGCGAGGGAGGACGACGCGGTGCGCGCTGCAGCGGCGGGACATCGCGCATCCAGCGGCGGATTATATACAGCGCTCCGAGCGGTGTTTTTACCTTTGACCGTCGGGGGACCGTTCGGGTGATCGCCTCCGACGAATCGAGCTGCCTGACGTTATTTATTTATATATATACGTGCATGAAACTTACGGGGAGTATGACTTACCGCCTACTCCCCGTCTCGTCCCGCGGGGGGGGGGGGGGGGGGGGGGGGGGGGGGGGGGGGGGGGGGGGGGGGGGGGGGGGGGGGGGGGGGGGGGGGGAGGAGGGCGGCACGGGGAGGAGAAGAATCCTTTGGCCAGCGGAGCTTGCATAATCGCGCGTCGTCTCCCGGCAAAGGGAGGAAGACGTTCCCCCCTCCTCCCGGGCTGGCTGCTGCAGCAGTTGCAGCGGGGGCGGCAGCAGCGGCCCGTGCCCATCCGCGCGGAAATCATAGCGACCCATCGAGACTCGAAATCGTCTGGGACGCCAGCCAAGCGTGCGCTTCGTAGCTGCTGCAGTGCGAGGCTCTTCCTGCCTCTCTGTCTGCCGTCCTCTCCCTGCGCTCTCGTGTACACGTCGCGTGTGTGCGCGCGCGCGTATATACGTGCGCCGGGACTCGGCGCTCCCGGTGGATTATTGAATTGGACGTGTCGACTGATTGGAACTGGGACAGTTTTCTCCTGCTTCGGCGCCCGTGTCCTCCCCCGACGTATTAGGGGCTCGACGAGCGTGCGGTAATTAGTCGAATGGTCGGGCCGATGGGGGGGGGGGGGG
>JAPYYV010041011.1:0-20049 GCA_030522625.1 Copidosoma aretas | reverse complement strand
CGTATCTCACAGCAGTGTTGAACAAGTTCGCCCACCAGTTGCTAGAGGTGCCGTTTCTCTTAAGTCCTGAAAAGGACTTAAGGTCCCTGAGAATCAGCACCCGTGTCTAGCTCTCACCATTTGGCCGTAGTTTTGCAAGCGCCATTTTTTTTGCTTGATGCTTTCCCTTGCTGATAAGTCATGAGACTTAGCGCAGCTCGAGTTCGGTGGATCATCAAGCCATCATCTCTTACTTCCCCTTGATTATCGACTGTTGTTTTGCCATCAGCTAGTCCTTCGAGAAATTCTGGCTCTGGCTTCTACCACCGCTTGCCTAAAGACCAGGCAGCTTCCTCTTCCAGCTTTGTGCTTTCTATCTCCCTCCTTGCATAGAAAGCACTTTGCCTCACCATCGCAGTCTTTTTTGCGATAGTTGCAGCTCCTGCACTCAAAACAGAGCTTTGAGTCTTCTTCCTTGCATGATGACGATAGGTGCCCAATCCCAAGGCACCTGTAGCATCTTATGGCTTTAATTGTCCTCCTTACTTGGCAGGAGATAAAGCCTCTAACAGGCTAAAAAGCAGAGCAGCCGAGTTTATACCACGTCTAGCACAATTTACGTCGATTGAGGAATTTTTGAGGGAACTAAAAAAAAAAGTACGTGAGCATCAGTAATGCCACAATACTTTTAACACAAATAAAACGATCACACAGCAAAGAGGAGAACATAAGGGATCTTACTGCGATCGCGTTCCCCATTTTATTCTCCTACACAAAAGTTTGCACTAAAAGACAGTGCCGAAAAAAAAGCGATAAAACAATTTTTCTACGGACTACGAGCTCCATATAACTATAATGTAACATGCCTTGGTCCCAGAACATTGAACGAAGCAGTAGTAGTGGAGCTAAATATAGAAAGCGAAATGGCCCTACGCTACACTACTCCGGGAGGAAGAAATGCCTACATAGGCGTAACCCAAGTAAGACTACAAGACTAGAAAATAGTACCAGGTAATCAGAACCAGATAAAGAAAATGGATTCATCGGAATGAGGCGCTATCGATAACTACGAGTCAAACCTATCCGGAGACCAAAACAACAATCTTTCAACGCGACCGCTAGTCAATACAGAAAATAAAAATACTCCAGGTACTGAAAATGCTCAACCGACTTGAGATGAAAAGAAAGAACAGGACAAAAATTAGGCGTATTGTAAGCACAAAAATCACAACACGAACGAATGTCGCACGCTGATAAGAGACGCTGGAAGGGGAAAAATTAATCCCATCAAAATGCAAGAACACTACCGGTACAATCAGAACTACCAGAGAGGAGGTAATTCTAACAATACGCAAAAAAATAATAATAGAAGCTATAATACATACCCGCAAAACTGAGATAGCGGTAACGATGGCTACGAAAAAAAGAATAATATCACCCGCTACGGTTACAATAGAAACGAGCGAGATGGGCAAAGCTATAAACAACAGGATAATTGATACAACAATAACAGGTATAGTTATAATAATAATAATGTAAATTACAGCGGTAGAAATCCTAGTTATAAAAACGGAGGGCCACCGTACAACATACCTAACTCACCTAACGATAAAACGCATGACGTACAGACGGAGACTTTAAACTTCTAAGACGCTCGTCGCAGTCCCCAGGCATCGAGCGTGACTCGGCAGTGAGCAAAAATATAAACAGTGCGCCCGCAAAAGAAGCAGAGCCAAAGTGCAGCGTACGGTAGTCTCCCGAAAATTTATACATTGAGCCACACCTCACGAATAATGTAGATGCGAGCGAAAAAGCACAGCATTAAATGATACAGCCAATGCATGACACTGGTAACATACAAAAGAAACCGCTGGCGCAATTTAATAAAATACAGCCAACTGTGGGCGCACAAAATGATGACAATTATAATTTAGCCGAAATCTTAATATCAACCCAAAGCCCCGGGTTAGAAAAGGACACAGCCAACAATAGCGTCAAAAAATCACTTAAGGAAGTAAAAATAAATATACCGAGTACAGGACACACACCTTCTTGAGTATGGCTAGAAAGCCCACAATGCATCAATTAAAGCGCAAAATTTTACGCTGATACGGGTGCCGAAGTATTTATTATAAAAACGAGTAGCCTCAAGAAGGACTCATATATTAATATTAATGAGCGAGTGCTCGTTACCGGCTTTACGCATGGAGCACGATGCACGTCAGGAACAGTAGAGGTATCCCTAAATGGGATGATATGCACTCTACACGTAGTCCCCGACGACTACCCGATACAAGTGGAATGACTGATCGGATAGGACCTATCAAAAAAACATGATGGCCACATATGCGCCAAGGAAAATATTATAATATTGAACGGCACCCAGATACCTTAAAAAGAACCAAAAACCTTTGAAATTCTTGCAAAATCAAGACATATAATTTTTGCGCGCATGAAAGAAGAATGTTAAAATATACAAACAGGATGGGTACCTCTGCAAGAATCAGAGGAAGGCACTTTATTCGGCAACTTTATTGCAAACAATGATAACGGTAAAGTGTACGCCAAATGCATGAATATTACGGACAGACCGATAAGAATAATATAACCTCAAGTAGACTTGTTGGAGTGTGAGACAATTTGCGGGACAGAGCCATATTTTTTTTTTTTTTAATGTGGTGGGAGGGGAAATGCATTTACGCACACCGCAGGTACAGCGGTAGTGCGGGACTCGTGCAATGGTAGATTTTTTTTTATCAGACCACTGAATACTCACTAAAACCCGCCCATGCCGCGTGGCTTTTGTTCAACCCCGGAACCACGTTAGCATTACTTCAGGGTGAAGCCACCAGGGAGAACATCGTATCTCACAGCATTGTCGAGCAAGCTCGCCCACCAGTGGCTAGAGGTGCCGTTTCTCTTAAGTCCTGAAAAGGACTTGAGATCCCTGAGAATCAGCACTCGTGTCTAGCTCTCACTATTTGGCCGTAGCTTTGCAAGCGTCATTTCTTTTGCTTGGTGCTTTCTCTTGCTGATAAGTCATAAAACTTAGCGCAGCTTGGGTTTGCAAGGATCATCAAGCCATCATCTATCACTTTTTCTCCTTGATTATCGACTCTTTCTTTGCCACTAGCTAGGGCTTGGAGAAATTCTGGCTGTGGCTTCTACCATGGCTTGCCTGAAGACTGGGCAGCTTCCTCTTCCAGCTTCGGGCTTTCTATCTCCCTCCTTGCATAGAAAGCACTTTGCCCCACTATCGCAGTCTTTTTTGCGATGGATGCAGCTTCCGCACTTAAACAGAGCTTCGATCTGTTTGTTTCCCTGCATGATGACGACAGGTGCCCAATCCCAAGGCAACTGTCGCATCTGATGACCTTAATCGTTCTCCTTACTCGGCAGGAGACAAAGCCTACCTTTAATCTGGCTATTTCTTCGAGCTTCTTGGCCTGGGGTTCCCGATGGGTCACTAATGCCATCCTTTGCCCCCTCCTGCTAGCCTTAAGAAGGCGTAGTTCAGTGTCAAGGATACAAGTGTCCAGTGCCCTTTCCAACGCCCCCCTTATCTCCTGTATCTCTGCGGAAGCGTCTAGGTCACAGACTTCTACAGTCACTTTACGCTTAATCCAAAGGACCGTTCCCTTGTCAGCCACTGCTTCTCCAACGAATGTCTCGGCGCTTTGCACCGTGGCTCCCATTGATTCAGGGCTAAAGCCTGTTTTCAGCGACTTAAGTACGGTGGCAAAGGTCTGTCCTGCAGCAACCTTTGCACGGCACCTTTGTTGAGTCTGTCTTCCTTATTAGGCCACCTTAACTCAATAAATCTATCATTCCTTGTTTTTTTCGGCTATTTTGCTCGTCGTTTTCTGCTCTTGCGTATTAGCATGTCTTTTCAAGCTTTCCGATGAACTCCACGTACGCTTTGCTCTGTCTATTTCTTTCAGTGCTGTTTTCAGAGTCCTGCTCTGAACCTGCTCCCAGACTTTCTCCCTTATATTACTTTGCGCTCGAATATGCCTGAAGTCTCTCTCTAAATTTTGGTAAAAGGATTTCTCCTCCTGCAAGATGAGTATTCGTCGGTATTCCGCTTTTTTCAGGCTCTTAAAGGCAGACGCTACGCCTACCTTAAAAACTTCCGCCGTATTAGCTTACTTAACACGGATATCTTCAAGAGTTTTTTTAAGCGCAATTTTAGCAGCATTTATAGGGACAGACTCCTCTGCCCTCTCCTGTAGAAGTTGAGCCCTTTTGTCTGCCATGTACTCCAGATCACCTTGCGTTATATTGCTGAAAATGCTAACAGCACTCATGCTGCTAGCAGCACTGCCTAAACTCGAACAGCTTGATCTTCTAGCTGCTCTAAACGGCAATAGAGGGGTACTTCGCTTTTCCCCCCCCCCGTCCCCAATGTCTTGGCCCCCCCCCCCCCCCCCCTAGAATCAAAGGGGCCTGCGCCAGCCACCAAGGCTTGCACCGGATCGGAGCTGACGGCGGATTCCCTCGTGGAGGTTTCCGCCTGGGGTAGTAGTTTTACATCGACGTTTTTCATTTTTTCTTTCCACCGTCTGACTACCTACAAAAGTGTAAAAAGTGTTAGTGTAATTGAGTGGTGATTGTGGTCAGCAGCAGCACCGGTAGGATCGACCCCTCCGAATCGCCATTACCAAGCCACCATATTGCGATCCTAGAGCCCGGTACCAGCTGGTTCCTGCAATGCTTTATAGATAAAGCCACCATATGGTCTTTTCAGCGGTAGTGAACTAGTATAGTCGAGCCCATCGGGTTTTTTTTATTTGTAAGCCTTTTAAGCGGTAGTAGCCCGTTATTATTCAGGTCACCGCATTTGCCTCACCTCCCGGAGCTCCCATATCACACACAGGCAGCAAAGCCCTGACAACTCAGACGAGAGAATTCCACCAAGTCCTGCCGCTTCTGTGTCAGTGTAGTGTGTTTATGTGAGAGAAATGTATTTACCGCCACTTACCTCTATACATGGCTAGTTGGTATGCTGTTAGTTTTGAAGCCCCCTCACCCGACCTAGGCTGCAAGCAGCCCGGTCTACGACAAGGTGACGCATACTATGGAGGGGGAGTAGTAGTAGTAGTAGTAGTAGTAGTCATAGTAGTAGTAAAAGTCATAACATTAGTAGTAGATGAAGCAGTAACGATAGCAGTAGCAGTAGCAGTTGCAGTAGCAGTGCTATTAGTACAAGTGATAGTGATAGATGTATCAGTAGTGGTAGTGATAGTAGTAGAAGTAGTTTTAGAAGAAATATTAGTAGTTATAGTAGCAGTACAAGTGACGAAAGTAGTATTAGTAGTAGTAGAAGTAGTATTAGTATTAATTTTTGTAGTGGTAATTGTAGTAGTACTTCAGGCGGTAACCTTTATGAGGAAATCCGCAGTCAGCTCCGATCCGGTGCAAACCCGGGTGGCTGGCGCAGGCCCCACGGATTCTGGGGAGGGGGGCCGCTAAGATGTTGTGCACGGAGCCAGGGATCTGCTAAGTATCCCTCTGTTGCCGTTTAGAGCAGCTAGCAGATCAGAGCTATTTGAGTTTAGGTAGTAATGTTAGCAACACTAAATCTGTTAGCATTTTTAGCAATATAACGCAAGGTGATCTGGAGTACACGGCGGGCAGAGGGGCTCAACTTCTACAGGAAAGGGCAGAGAAGCCTGGCCATGTTAATGCTGCTAAAATTGTGCTTGAGAAAACTCTTGAGGATATACGTGTTAAATAAGCCAATACGGCGAAAGTATTCAAGGAAGGCATAGCGTCTGCCCTTGAGAGCCTAAGAAAACCAGAAGACAGACGAATACTTAGCTCGGAGAGGGAGAAATCCTTTTACCGACGTATAGAGGACGACTTTAAGTCTGTTTGATGGCGAAGTAATGGAAAGAAGGAAGTCCAGAAGCAGGTTTGGAGGAGAACTCTGAAAACAGCACTGAAAGAACTAGACAGAGCTAAGCGTATAAGGAGTCCATAGGAGAGCATAAAAGGACATGCTAATACGCAGCAACAGACGAAAAAGAAGAGCAAGATATCCGGAAAGGAACCAAATAAGATAAATCTCATTAGCCAGGTCGACCATAATCAGAAGATAGATTTGACCAAGGTGATGGTTAAGGTTGCTGCAGGACAGACCTTTGCCATCGTACTTTAGTCGTTAAAATCAAGCTTTAGCCCAGAATCAATGGGGGCCACTGTGCAAAGCGTCGAGACGACCAAAAAGAGAGATGTCTTTATAAGAAAAAAAGGTATCAAGGACGTCACTGCTTTATCTCAACCTGTTGGAGAAGAAGTGGCTGACAAGGGCTCGGTCTTTTGCAATGAGCGCAAAGAGACCGTTAAAGTCCTGGGACTTGACGCGTTAGTCAAAATACAGGAGATCAGGGGGGCGCTGGAAAAGGTTCTGGATACCCGTATCCAAGACACTTACTTACGCCAGCTCAAGGCAAACTGAAGAGGACAAAGTATGGCGTTTGTAGCTCTCCGGGAAGCCCAGGCCAAAAAACTCGAAGAAACTGGCAGAATAAAGGTAGGCTTTGCTTCCTGCCGAGTGAGGAGAACAATTAAAGTCATCAGATGCTACAGGTGCCTTGGAATAGGGCACATGTCATCATCATGCAAGGAAGAAGACAGATCAAAGCTCTGTTTCAAGTGCGGGAGCTGCAACCGTCGCGAAAAAGACTGCGACGGTCAGGCAAAGTGCTCTTCATACAAGGAAGGAGATAGTAAGCACGATGCTGGAAAACAAAGCTGCCCGGTCTTTAAGCAAGCGGTGGTAGAAGCCAGAGCCAGGATTTTGCAAAGGCTTAGCTAATGGCGAAACAGCAGTCGATAATCGGGGAGACGAAGTGAGAGATGGTGGCCTGATGATCCATGCGAACCCGAGCTGCGCTAAGTTTTCTTACTTATCAGCAAGGGGAAGCATCAAGCAAATGAAATGGCACTTGCAAAACTACGGCCAAATGGTGAGAGCTAGACACGGGTGCCTATTCTCAGGGACCTCAAATCCTTTTCAGGACTTAAGAGAAACGGCACCTCTAGCAACTGGCGGGTGAGCTTGCTCGACAATGCTGTAATATACGATGTTCTCCCTGGTGGCTCCACCCTGAAGTAATGCTGACGCGGTTTCGGGGTGGATCAAAAGCCACGCGGCATATGGAGGGTTTTAGTGGGTATTCGGTGGTCAAATAAAAAAAAAAAAAAGAAAAAAAAAAAAAAAAAACAAAAAAAAAAAAAAAAAAAAAAAAAAAAAAAAAAACGTAGAGTTTGGAGATAAAGTTATGACAGCAATAGCAGTAGCAGTTACAGCAGTGGTAGTTGTTGTAGTAGTCATAGTAGTAGTATTAGCAGTAGTTATTGTAGTAGTAGTATTAGTAGTAGTAGGGGTAGTAGTAGTTTTTTTTTGTGGTGTGAGGGGAAATGCGCTTACGCACACCGCTGGGCAACAGTAGTGTTGGACTCAGTGGATATTTTTTTCTAATAGCCCACTACTACCAACAAAACCCCCTCATGCCGTGTGGCTTTTGTTTCACCCCGAAACTGCGTTAGCATTACATCGGGGTGAAGCAACCAGAAAGGACATCGTACCTCACAGCATAGTCGAGAATTCTCGCTTACCAATCGCTGGCATGTAATTACCACCTAAAAGCCCTGGAAAGGGCTTAAGGGTGCCTAGGTAATTACTCATTACAATCCATCCACCAGTCCAGTATTTTTTAGGCACACTGAAAAGGACTCAAGGTCTATGTGACCACACATCTACACTTAGCTTTTTTCTAGATAAAAAGTTGTATTGTGAGCTTTATTTTTGAGCTTGGTGCTCCTGCTTGCTGATAGGCATAAAAGCCTAGCGCAATCTTCTTTCAGACTTATTGGTCGTCTTCGCCATTGTTCTGCTATGAGCTAGGCCTTTAAGGGATTCTGGCTCTAGCTTTCTATAGTGCTTACTTGAAGACTGGGCAGCTAACTCTTGAAGCTTCGTGCCTTATATCTTCCTACTTGCATAGAAACCACTTTGACTCACCATCGCCGTCTTATTTGCGATGGTTGCAGCTCCCGCACTTGAAACAGAGCTTCTTTCTTGCATGATGACCACAGGTGCCCCATTCCAAGGCACCTCAAGCAACTGATGACTCTAATTGTCCTTCTCACTCGGCAGGAGAAAAAGCTTACCTCTAATCTGGCTATATCTTTGAGCGTTTTGGCCTAGGATTCCCGGAGAGCCACAAATGCCATACTTTGCCTTCTCCTGTTAGCCTTAAAAAGGCGTACTTTAATGTACTAGATACGGGTGTGCAGTACATTTTCCAACGCCTCCTTTATCTTCTGTATCTTCGCGAAAGCATCGAGGTCACAGACTTCAACAGTCATTTTGCGCTCATTGCAAAGGACAGTACCCTTGTAAGCCACTGCTTCTCCAACGTATTTGGAAAAAACAGTAACGTCCCTAATACCTTTTGCCCTTATCAGGACGTCTCCATTTTTGGTCGTCTCGACGCTTTGCACAGTGGCTCCCACTGATTCAGGGCTAAATCCAGTTTTCGGTGACTCATGTACGGTGGCAAGGGTCAGTCCGGCAGCGACTTTACCAGCACCTTTGTTAAATCTGTCTTCCGTTTTTGGCCGCCCTGGCTCATCAAATTCATCTATCCTAGATAATTTTCGACTCACTAGCTCTTCTTTTTCTGCTGTTGCGTATTACCATGAACTTTCGGGCTATTCGATGGACTCCTCATACGCTTAGCTCTGTCTATTTCTTTCAGTGCTGTTTTCAGAGTCCTTATCTGAACCTGCTCCCGGGCTTCCATCCTTTTTTTACTTTGCCATCGAACGGATTTTAAGTTGCTCTTTATATTTCGGCAAAAAGACTTTCCCTTCTCCAAACACAGTTTTCGTCTGTCTTCTGCTTTCTATAGGCTCTTAATTGCAGATGCATTTCCTTTCTTGACAAATTTCGGCGTATTAGCGTATTTAACACGGATATCTTCTAGTGTTTTCTTAAGCACTATTTTAGCAGCATTTACAAGGCCAGACTTCACTTCCCTCTCTTGTAGAAGTTGAGCCCTTTTGTCTGCCATATACTCCAGATCACTTTGCGTTATATTGCTGAACATGCTAACAGCACTAACGTTACTAATATTACTACCTAAACTGGAACTGCTTGGTCTTCTGGCTGCTCCAAACAGCAACAGAGGGATACTTAGCATATCCCCCGCTCCGTACCCAACGTCTTTCCGCCCCCCCCAGAATCCGTGGGGCCTGCGCCAGCCACCCAGGCTTGCACTGGATCGTAGCTGACGGCAAAACTACTCGTGATAGTTTCCGCCTGGGGTAGTAGTTTTATATTGACGTACTTAATGTTTGATTTCTACTGTTTCTAAAAATAAAAAAAAAAGAAAAAAAAAAATAACTACAGTTTGTTGAAAAGTGTTCATGTAACTGCGTGGTGATTGCTGTCAGCAGCAGCGCCGGTGGGATCCACCTCCCCGAATCGCCAGTACCGAGCCATCCTATTGCGATCCCAGAGCCCGGTACCAGCTGGATTCTGCAATGCTTTATTAAAAAGCCACCATATGGTCTCTTCAGCGGTAGTAAGCTAGTATAGTCTAGCCCACTGCGTCTTTGTTATTTTTGAGACGTATAGCCTTTTAAGCTGTAGTATCCCGGTATTATTCGGATTATCGCATTGGCCTCACTTCCCGGAGCTCCCATATCACACACAAGTAGCAAGGCCCTGACAACTCAGACGAGAGAATCCCACTAAGTCCCGCCGCTTCTGTGTCAGTGTAGTGTGTGTATGTAAAAGGAATGTATTCATCGCCACTTACCTCTATACATGGCTAGTTGGTATCCTGTTAGTGTCAAAGCCCCCTTACCCGACCTAGGCTGTAAGCAGCAAGGTCTACGACAAGCTGACGCATACCATGAAGGAGAAGTAGTAGTAGCAGTAGTAGTAACAGAAGTAGTAGTAGTAGTATTACTTGTAATCGTAGTATTATTAGTAGTAGCAGTACCAGCAGAGGAGGCAGTAGCAGTAGTAGTAGAAGCAGTAGTAGAAGTTGTAGTAGTAGGAGTTAAGGAAGTAGTATCCGTGGTATAAGCAGTAGTACAAGTCGATGTAGCAGTAGTAGTAGTAAAATTAGTATTATAGTCGATGTAAAAGTGGTAGTAGTAGTTGTAGTAGTAGTACAAGAATGTGTAGTAGTAGATGTAGTAGTTGCAGTATTGCAGTAGCAGTAGCAGTGGTAGTAGTGGAAGTTATAGTAGTAGTAGTTGTAGTAGTCGTTGTTGTAGTAGTACTAGTAGTAGTTGAATTAGTAGTAGAACTAGAATTTAGAACTAGTATAGAGGTAGTTTTAAGGATAATGTATAGGAATGGAGGACATTAGAATCGTGTAAGACGGGACAATGTGAATAAAGTGTTTTTCTGTATGTGTGGTGATTACGGTCAGCAACCGAACCAGTAGGAATCATCCGCCCGACCCCCAAGTGCTCAACCACGAGCTTGCGATCTAAGAACCCGGTACTAGCTGGTTTCTGCTCTGCTTTCAAGTGCAAGCAATTATACAGTCTTTTTAGTGGTAGTAAGCTGGTGCTAACCAGCCCACCACGTCTTTTTTATTATTTATACGTCCAGCCCTTTAAGGGAGAGTAGCCTTGGATTATCCACGCCACTGGATAAGCCTTACCTCCCAGAGATACCTTAGCACAAGCAAGCAGTAAGGCCTCGACGGCCCAAACGAATAAATTTAACTAAGTCCCGTCACTTTTTTGTCAGTGTAATGATTGTACATAAGAGGAATATATTCACCGTCACTTACCTCTATACATGACTAGTCGGTGTTCCAAAAGTTCTTTGAAGCCCCCTAACTTGACCTAGGCTGCAATCAGCACGGTCTACGACAACGCAACACACACTATGAGGAAAAGTCGTTTTTGTAGTAGCAGTAGTAGTAGAAGTAGTAATAGAAGTAGAGGTAGCAGTAGTATTTGTAGTTGTAGTACTAAATAAAGTGTAAGTTGTTTTGGTAGTAGTATTAGAAGCTTATGATGTACATGTATAAGTAATGAATAAAAAGAGGGAGTATTTTGTGTAGTGGTAGAAGTAGAAGTAGAAGTTGAAGCAGTATCAATTGCAGTAGAAGTTTTTTTTTTTTTTTTTTTTTTTGTGGTAGGAAAAATGCACTTACGCACACCGCAGGGTCTACGGTAGTGTGGGACTCAACCTGAATCCTTTCTGTTACTGAAAGGATCCACCAATACCTACTAAATAACCCCCTATGCCACGTTGCTTTTGTTCCACTCCGAAACCACGTTAGCATTACTTCAGGTTGGAGCCACCAGGTAGGAGACCGTACCTCACAGCATTGTCGAGCAAGCTCGAACCCCAGTCGCTGGCATGTACCGACCGACCACGAGCTCTGAAATAGGCACGAGGTCCCCTTGGGTCAGCACATCTCGTCCAACCTTTCAATCCGCCAGCTTTTCGGCAACGTGCGTCTCCTTGCTAATAACGACTTTGCCGTCAGCGTAGATAAGATCTGCACGAGCCTTGCTCTACATTTGCCCTGAGAATGACGTGAGGTCCCCGAAGGGTGGCATCCCTGATCAGCCTCACTGCAGGTTAGTTTTGCGAACGCTTGTTTTTCGTTCGGTGCTTCTTCTTGCTGAAAAGTAACGAGTTGCCTCGGCTCAGCGCAGCGAAGATATGCAGTAGTAGAAGTAGTGGTCGTAGTAATAGATGTAGTAGTAGTAGTTGTAGTAGTCGTGGTTAAAGTAGTAGTCGCAGTAGCAGTAGTAGTTGTAGTAGTAAAAGGTGCTATCGTAGTAGTAGCATTTGTATTGTTAGCTCTTTTTTTTTGCGATGGGAGTGGAAATGTATTAGCGAACACTACTGGGCAACGATAGTGTTAAACCCAGTGGTTTTTTTTATTAAACCACTTCTACCATCTAAACCCCCTCTCTGCCACGTGGCTTTTGTTTACCTTGGAACTGCGTGAGCATTACTTTGGGGTAGAGCCACCAGAGGGGACATCGTACCTCAGAGCATAGTCGAGAAATATCGATTACCAATCGCTGGCATATAATTACGACCCTCAAGCCCTAAAAAGGGCCTAAATGTACCCAGGTTATTACATATTTGTAACCATTTATCAGGCCAGCATTATTTTGGCACTTTCTCAGCTCGTGCGTCGCTTTGCTAATAACTTTTTAGGCCAGCGCAGCGTAGCTTTGAGAAAAAAAAAAGATCACCTATGTCCCTGCGAATTTCGGGCCCTTATAAATGCTTTATCTTTATTCTTTTCAGTATTAAGGACCGACCAGGTAAAGTCATCGACAGCCATTAATGCGTCTTTACCTTGTAGCATAGCGTTAACGATAGTTTTAGGTGCCAACGGCCCACCCAGGCGGTACCACAGCTTTCTTCTTTCTTCTTACTACCTATTGCCGACAATAAATCTGTTTTCTGGCGTATTGTCCACCGTAGGACGATAATTAGCCTTAAAGTGGCTTTTACCACCATACGGTGGAGATACCTGTTAAATAGCTCATGGCCCAGAGGAGCTGAGTGAGGTAGTAATTTACCTCAACGTGGCTACGCCCCAAAAAGGATCTTAGCTCTAAAATGAGCCGGTGTGTCCACTTGCCCTCAACAGCGCTATTCTATCCTGTTGCTACTATAGCGATGTTTTCTTCTTTTCTATCGCTATCACTCTCCATTCTCTCCGCCCAAAACTTCTCTCTGCGCTCCTGAGCCAACAGGACGATGGACACGGTTATTGCAATCACCATGATCGCTGCCGAGGAGATGGTGCGGTATGCACAGGTGATTCGCTGGGATCTGATTCGCTGCATTAAAGTGAGGAGAATTTGGAGGTCCTTGCTTGCTAAAGCATCCACCCACACCTCTGCTCCGTACAGGGCAATGGAGCTTGCCACCGATGCAAGAAGACATTTCATGGCCTCTTGCGGCCCACCGATTTTGGGCATCAGTCTCGACAGAGCTCCAGCCACCTTTCGAGCTTTTTCTGTGGTTCTCTTTATGTGTTCTTCGATGGTTAGCCGGGAATCGGTCTACACTCTTAGGTACCTGACCACGGGGCTCTTGCAGATCGCCGCTACCGTGACGTTTATACAAAAATTTCTACCGAACCATCGCTGCCTGGTCAGGACAACCATGTCTGTCTTCTGACCAGCGAGCTCAAAGCCACTGTCCTCCAGCCACTTTGACACTCTGGATATTGCCCACTCAATCCTAAGCCAAGCCTGATCTCGGGATATCGCTTGAACGACTAGCGTGACATCGTCCGCAAAGCTGATCAGCTTGACTTCCGCCGGAATTTCTAAGTGCAGAAGACCTTCGTACACGAGGCTCAAGAGGTCGGGGCCCAGCGCAGAACCCTGCGCCATGCCCGACGTGACCCTTACTTCGCGTGGTCTCTCAGTTTCGTTGTACCGGAGTTCTTGGTCCTGAAGATAACTATCCAGCACCCTCTGCAGATAGTCCGGTATACCCTACTCATACAGGGCTCTCCAAATATCGGTCCACTTTGCCGAATTAAAGGCGTTTCTTACATCGAGCGTGACAAGGACACAGGCGTTCCTTGTCTTGTAAGAAGCCAGCCAGGTCTGTGCTACGTCCTTTAGAACCTTGGTTATCGCATGACTTGTCAATTGTCTTGCTCTACAGCCGTACTGGTTATCGGCAAGGGCAACCACCCCACGTATTCGCGACCTAAGGATTCTCTCCAATATTTTCCTGGCATTGTCCAGCATACACAGGGGCTAGAACGGCAATGGGGTCACAGGTGGACCCTTGCTCTTATTTAGTAGGACAATACCCTGGACCTTCAAAGGTCCTCTGAATTAGCCTGTTTTGAGGCAGGCATTAAACATGTCCAGGAGTATGTATGTCTTCTCTGACACCACTATCCTAAGGAACTTATTAGGCACTTCGTCCGGGCCTGGGGCCTTGCGTCCTGGCAGGGACGAAGCAACCGCTGAGAGCTACGTCTGCGTAAGCAGAAGAACCTCGACATCTACTGCTACGTCAGCACGCTCCTTCCACAGGTGTTGGAAAGAGAGCGCCAGCCACTTCCTGAATGAACTTCTGGCCCATCAGCCCCATTGATCATGAGCCACTTAGACATTTTGTGACTATTCGGTAGCCCAGACAATTTACGGGACTTGCTACTCTTGATTGCTTTTACCAGTTTTTTCCTTGCATCCTTGTAAAGTGCCACCACCTTCTTCGCGTCTTCCCGTCGCTAGAAGCCCTAGGATCTACGACGGAGCCGATGACACTCTCTCCGCACGTCAGCGATCTTTTCGGTACACCAGTAGCACGGTTACTGATTTGAACCGGCTGATCGCCGAGGCTTACACGCGTCGCACCATTTTTTAATGATGTGCATGGTACGTCTTACCAGCATCTCGGCCTCTGCTGGCCTTGGGATCTTGTTCAGATCAGCAGGAGGCGGCGCACCATCCAGAGCTTTCCGTAGCGCTTCTCGATTGAGTCATGCCACGTTCAATCTAGTGGCTTGCCCACGGAGCGCTTCTTGCAAAACAGTACAAGGCACCTCATTCAGTTTATACGTGATCAACTGATGGTCACTCGCTGGGTAGTCCTCCAAGCCCCTCCAGGCAGACACCCGTGCAGCCATTCCTGGCGTTGCAAGGGTCACGTCAGAAATCGAGCCCCTGGTTCCAATTCGTCTGAACGTCGCTTTATTGCCAGAGTCCAACACGGTGAGGTCGAGGCTTGCAGCCATCTCCAACACCGCCCGCCCTCTGGAATCGTATTGCGTCTCACCCTAAGCAGTGGCCTTAGATTTAGGATTGCCAGCAAGGACCACGTCACCCCTCCCCCCAAACAATAGCTTCTTCAATAATTCCGCGTTCTTTTTAGCTTCTGTTAGCATGTCCAGGACAGCTTTAGGCTTTGACCTTGATCACAGTGTTCTGTTTTTTTTTTTGGGGGGGGGGGGGGGGTTCCCGTCGCTCTCTTTTTTATGAGCGTCATCGTTTTGTTTTTCTTACGTCAGTCTTACAGTTCTCCTTTTCCTTGGGATTGTCATCCCGTGACATCTTCTGCACCTGGGAGTTGGCAGATGGTGAGACCGATTGGCCCTGTTTTCCTTTTTTTTTGGTACGGTGCCCTGCACGCGTTAGGCTGGGCGTGACTTCATCCCTCTTCCTTTTGCCTTTCCCCTCCTTTTTTAAGCAGCTGTATGCAGAGGCGTAGGTGGTACGACTGCTGGCCTCTTTAAGCTGCATGATGTTGATAATCTCGGCCGGGGGGGATACAAGCGGGGGCGTCTCACCATTTCCATAGCATTTCTCTGCCTCCGAGTCATCGGAGAGTTTGGCTGATGGCCGCCGACCCTGAAATAAATGTAGTGCTGCAAGGTTGAGCCTTTACATCCCTACACTTCCCTTAGTGGATTAAAGCGTAGCCATACCTGCAACTGAGATTTCGTCCCAAGGTTCACCCCGACCCATCTGGATCCCTTACGTCTATGGAGGTAGCCGACGTAGCCCTAAGCCTATTGCTGTAGAGCACGCCAGACTGGATTCGTAACCCCTAGATATAGCATGCCCTGCCATGCTAGTTCACCAACACTCTCTCGAGCATCGCACCCCAACCAGGAAGTGCTCCGCACTATGGAGAGTTTTTGGCTGACATCACAGTATATAACACACACTCACTACACTGACAGACAAGCACGGTCAAGGTAGCCCAGCTACGCCACCCCAAGAGCCTGGCTGACCAAAGCAAGAACCCACGAAGCTAGGCAAACCTCAAAGCAATGCAAGAACTGCCCCACTTTTTAGCAAGCTCTGCCGAGCAGGCACACGCCCGCGCCGACCACGCCCCAGTAGGGCAACAACCAGGCCCATCCCAAACGCGACTACTCCCTTAGTGTAAGCCGGTTGACTAGAACTGGCTAGGTATCCAGCCACCCGTCTTGCAGTCAGCAGGAGCCGAAGACAGCTTGGGTCACCTCGACACGCAATCTTGGCATCGCCTCCCTGCCCAGAATCTCCCATTAGCCGCTTACAGGTCGCACTGCACGGCAAACACGGCGAGACTTCTTACCCAAAGCCAGGCTCCTCAAAGAAGGCCATAGTACATTCATTTAGGAAGTCCCAGAAATGGTTAACTGGGTAAAAGGTGATGTGAGTAATTGTGTATATGTCTGTGTGCGTGCATGTTGTATTTCTTGCGTATATTTCACGTCATACCATCGGCCAAGGCCAGACTACAGCCGTTCCAGATACCCTGACATGGCAAAAATGTACCAGCAGGTATACGATAAAAGCATCCACTATATAGTCCATCAGAGAAAAGACTTCTCATTCAACATAGTCGTTACATCATTTTTGTTTCTAAAAGTACAACTGTACCAGTGGTAGAGATACCTGGGCCTCCCCAGTTACCACACCAAGTCTTACCTACTGCTCCCGCCACGTCAGAGTGGGGGAGCAGTCCACACCAGCCTCCGGTAGGCACGCTCGACAAGCAAGGAAATGTTAGTGTTCGTGTCGGTGAATGTATGTGTGTGTATGTATGTAAATCATTAATTTTGTTTAAGGATAAAGGACATTAGAGTAGTGTAAGATAGAAATAGTACATTACGCCACTAGGGTACAAAGTACCAACATGAGCGCCCGAAGGGCGCGCATGTTTTACTTTTGTGCCCGAGTCACATATATTATTTTTCTTGCCAAAGGCGCAAAGTGCAATTTTGCGCCCGTGGGCACACTATGGGCCCGCGAATATACTTTGCGCCCTAGAGCAGAAAAAATTTTGGGTCCGGAGAGCCGAAAAAATATTTCTGCCCGTGGGCGCAAAGTGGTCACCGGCCTGAGGGCGAAAAGGCTCTGCTTCACTTTGGGCCCATGACAAGAAAAATCGGTATGCCGCAAGCTTTGGAGCCCCCTCAACTGACCTAGCCTGCAAGCAGCACGATCTTCGACAAGGTAACGCATACTATAAAGAGAGATTAGCAATGGTTGTGGCAGTAATTGTAGTAAAAGTAATAGTAGAAGTAGTAGTATTAGTAGAAGCTGCAAGAATGATAGAAGTAGCAGTAGCAGTTGCAGTAGTAGTCGTTGGAGTAGTTTTATTAGTAGTAAATGTCGCAGTAAACGAAGTCATAGCAATAGTAGACGTAAGGTCTCAAGGTCTCTAAAAAGGACTTAAGGTCTCTAAGAATCGGCACGCTCTTACCATTTGGCCATAGTTTTGCAAGCGCCATTTATTTTGCTTGATGCTTTTTCTTGCTGATAAGTCATAAAACTTAGCGCAGCTCGGGTTCCCATGGATCATCAGGCCACCATCTCTCGCTTTTTCTCCTTGATTATTGACTGCTGTTTTGACATTAGCTAGGCCATTAAAAAATCCTGGCCCTAGCTTCTACCACCGCTAGCCTGAAGATCGGGCAGCTTCCTTTTGCAGCTTCGTGCTTACTGTCGCCTTCCTTGCATAGCAAGCACTTTGCCTCACTGTCGCAGTCTTTTTTGCGATGGTTGCAGCTCCCGCGCTTTAATCAGAGCTTTGATCTGTCTTTGTCCTTGCATGATGATTCCATGTGCCCTATCCCAAGGCACCTGTAGCATCTACTGACTTTAATTGTTCTCCTCACTCAGCAGGAAACAAAGCCTACCTTTAGTCCGCCAGTTTCTTTGAGCTTGTCGGCCTGGGCTTCCCGGAGAGCTAGAAACGCCTTCCTTTGTCCCCTCCAGTTAGTCTTATGGAAAAGTAAGTCAGTGTCCTGGACATGGGTATCCAGTACCTTTTTCAGCGCCCCCCTGATCTCCTGTATTTTGACTAACGCGTAAAGGTCACGGACTTCAACGGTCACTTTGCGCTCATTGCAAAGGACCGAGCCCTTGTCAGCCACTTCTTCTCCAACGTGTTGAGAGAAAGCAGTGACGTCCTTGATACCTTTGCCCTTATAAAGACATCTCTCTTTTCGGTCGTCTCGACACGTTGCACAGTGGCCCCCATGGATTCTAAGCTGAAGCTTGTTTCAAACGACTAAAGTACGTTAGCAAAGATCTGTCCTTCAGCAACCTCAACCAGCACCTTGGTGAAATCTATTTTCTGTTTATGGTCGATCTAGCTGATAAGATTCATCTTTTTTGGCTCCACTCCAGATATCTTGCTCTTCTTCTTCTTCTGTTGCTGCGTTTAAGCATGTCTTTTTGGGCTCTCCGATGGACTCCTTATACGCTTAGCTCTGTAAATTTCTTTCAGTGCTGTTTTCAGAGTCCTTCTCTGAACCTGCTCCCGGGCTTCCTTCCTTCTTTTACTTCGCCATCGAACAGACTTAAAGTCGTCCTCTATACGCCCGTAAAAGGATTTCTCCCTCTCCGAGCTGAGTATTCGTCTGTCTTCTGCTTTCTTCAGGCTCTCAAGGGCGGACGCTATGCCTTTCTTGACATCTTTTGCCGTATTAGCGTATTTCACACGGATATCCTCAAGAGTTTTCTCAAGCGCCATTTTAGCAGCATTTACAGGGCCAGACTCCTCAGTTCTCTCCTGTAGAAGTTAAGCCCCTCTGCCCGCCATGTACTCCAGATCACTTTGCGTTATATTGCTGAAAATGGTAACAGCACTAACGTTGTTAACATTACTACCTCAACTCAAACAGCTTGATCTTCTAGCTGCTTCAAGCGGCAACAGAAGGATACCTAGCAGATCCCCCGCTCCGCGAACAACGTCTTCGCGGCCCCCTCCGAAATCCATGGGGCCTGCGCCATCCACCCGGGCTTGCACCGGATCGAAGCTGACGGCGGATTTTCTCGAAGAAGGTGTGAAGTTTAACATAGAAGAAATATAAAAAAAAAAATAAAAAAAAAAAAAAAAAAAAAAAAAAAAAAAAAAAAAAAAAAAAAACCGTGTGGTGAAAAGTGTTAGTGTGATGGTGTGGTGCTTGTGGTCAGAAGCAGCGCCGAGAGGATCCATCTCCCTGAATCGCCAGTACTGAGCCACCCTATTGCGATGCCAGAGCCCGGTACCAGCTGGTTCCTGCAATGCTTTATGGAAAAAACCACTATATAGTCTCTCTAGCGGTAGTAAGCCAGTATAGTCTAGCCCAACGCGACTTTTTTATTTTTAAGACGTACAGCCTGTTAAGCGGTAGTAGCCCGGTATTATACAGGTCACCGCATTGGCCTCACCTCCCGGAGCTCCCATATCTCACACAAGTAGCAAGGCTCCGACAACTCAGACGAAAGAATCCCACCAAGTCCCGCCGCTTTTGTATCAGTGTAGTCTGTGTATGTGAGAGGAATGTATTTACCGCCACTTACCTCTATATATCGCTAGTAAGTATGCCGTTAGTGTTAAAGCCCCCTCACCCGACCTAGGCTGCAAGCAGCGCAACGACAGGGTAACGCATACCGTTGAGTGATAGTGATACCTGGGCCGCCCCAGTTACCAGACCCAGTCTTACCTACTGCTCCCGCCCAGTCAGAGTAGAAGAGCAGTCCACACCTGCCTTTGGTAGGCGCGCTCGACAAGCAAGGAAATGTTAGTGTTCATGTCAGTGCATGTATGTATGTGCATGTATGTAAATCATGAATTTTGTTAACGGATGGAGGACATTAGAGTAGTGTAAGATGGACAATTGGTATGCCGGTAGCTTTTGATTCCACTTAACTGACCTAGCCTGCAAGCAGCACGATCTTCAAGAACATAACGCATTCTATGGAGAAAGATAAGTATTGGTAGTTGCAGTAATTTCAGTATTAGTTATAGTAGAAGTAGTAGTATTAGTAGAAGCTGCAAGAATGATAGTGGTAGCAGTAGCAGTGGCAGTAGTAGTCGTTGAAGTAGGTTTATTAGTAGTAAATGTCTCAGTAAACGTGTATTTATATTGTAAGTATAATATATAATATTTATAGTATAATATTAATAGTAAAAGTTGTATCTTCCAATGTAGTAGTCGTTGTAGTATTTGTAGTTTTTTTTTTTTTTTTTTTTTTTTTTTTTTTTTTTTTTTTTTTTTTTTTTTTTTTTTTTTTTTTTTTTTTTTTTTTTTTTTTTTTTTT
>JAPYYV010040940.1:0-11147 GCA_030522625.1 Copidosoma aretas | reverse complement strand
GCGAGTGTTTTGGGCTCCTGGTTGTTCGCGAGTGATTTTTTTTTTTTTTGTTACCACTGTTTCGGACCGGGTCGGGCTGTTTCGGATTTTTTTTTTTTTTCGTTTTTTGGTGGGTTAAGCTTGGGAGGAAGCGTTCGGACAGTGAGAAAATGGAGCAGAGTACGCGTTGGTTTGACATCTGTATTTTTTATACGGTCTTATTGTACTCGCTTTTCTGTACATCGCTAAGCGGGTGGATAGATTTTTCAGCTTATTCTGGATTAGCTGAAAAATTTTAACTTCTTACGGAAAAGCTCATTGTGAATGTCAATGCAATATAGTAGATTACCTAACTCAATTGTTTCTGCTTAGTTCAACGCCTTTAACAATCGATAACCTGTCTTACCTTACTCGACTGTTTCTTCTGAATTATTCCCAGGAGATCCATATTAATCGATGGCTCGTATCACCTCATTGGTCTGTTTCTACTTAGTTTTGCTTACTGTCCCTATGTTTGTCTATGTCTTGTCTTACCTTACTAAATTGTCTCTACTTTGAGTTACCTAATTTCTTTATGCTAGACTATGACTTGTCTTACCTCATTCGACTGATTCTACTAATTTTTGCTTTATCTTTCTTCTGTTGATGGCTTGTCTTACCTCACTAGACTTTTTCTACTTAGTTTTCAGACACTCGACTCTTCAAGTAAGTAAATCATGTTTTGAATATCTCCTATAAAAATATTATACAAATATTAAATTAAGGAGCATAGAATAAGTTTTCGTTGCAAATGTTGTTCGTGCATGTATACAATCAAGTACTACGAAAATTCCTCTTCGTTATTAATCGCAACGCCCAAAAGAAAAATTATTTCATACCTCTTAGTACAATAGTTAAAGCGTATCCTCATCATTTTTTAAATGTTTCATTAATTTTCCAAGGTCATTATCGCAAAAGACTCACAAACAATAATAATGATCTTTTTTTGAGCGTGCATATAGTAGATTCCTAAAAAATAAAAATACATCAAGCTTCTTAAGCATTTTTACAATTAATTTTCATGCTAAAACGAAAAAAACGCTCTTCCACGACAATCTGTGCCCTTTCATGCATCCCCTACTTCCCGTGAACCCTGACCGATCATCCCCCCTAAAGGCCAAAAGGGCCTGCAAAAAATCCCCAACCCGTTCGCCAACAGAGTTCCCACTAGCCTGGCAAGCAGCCGTAAATTCGAAACGCATCGGGGCGTGCACTCGAAACTGCTCATGCAGCTCGGACGTCCGCACGGTGGCTCCAAGATCCGAGATTTACAGGGCCGTTTCGGTGGAGAGGGCTGAGATCGGGCGAAGGGTCCGAGAGAGCGGGGGAGAATAATGCGAGGGGGGCACGCCCGGAGGCGTAAAATGCCCTCGGCTCGCGGTAACTTCAGTTTCAGTGCGGTCGCGTTCGAGATGACCCGCTCTGTGATTTCCTTTGTTACGCGTCCTCTTTATCTCCATCTTTTTTAGAGACTTTGGACAAACTCTGTGCCCCGTAGGGAGGATTTGTAGAGGTTGTATTGTACGATTGTTTGGATTTCATTTGGGGTGACTTCTATTTGGATTTAATTTGGTTTTTTTCTCAAAGTTAATTATCTCAAGAGTAAAGCCCCACAGTTTGGTCGGTGGTTGGCTGGGACTGCACAGTAGATAGTATAGGATACAGTCTTAGGAGTATTCATTGCTATGGGTGAAGACCGATATACGACAAGTTTAAAATGTTTATGGTGATTCATCATTTTTGGTGATCTAAAAATAATATCGATGTTAGGATTTGTGTCATCCAAAGTTTCAAGACAAGAATGGTGTAGAAATTTTATTTCTAGTTAGTCTTAAATGTTGAAGTTCAGAATATCGTGAAAAATACCGGCAAGTGCGTCTGACGCAATAAAAATTTAAAAAATACTGTAATAAATTGTATCTACATTTTCAATGTACTTTCGCATGTACTTGATTGAAAACCTTCGTAGAAGTCGTATCAATGGATTATTAAAAAAATCATTAATATTCTTGTAGCAGTAACAATAGAGTTACCATGAATCTCAAATTTATCTGATGAGATCTGTGAAATTTTCATTCGGCTACGGGGCCAATTTGAATTTCCAATCGATTCAATACGAAAGAAAAGAACTCTGGCAGTCGAATACGACAAGAGGTGCAAAACCAAGTTTAAGATTTTACAGGTTACGTAACCCAGACACTAGCGATGATATTTATTGCAGACGAGGTTTCGTGCTTAACGATTTGATCCCAAGGAGAACTGAGAACGACGGAAGAAATTAAAATACGCACGGATGGCTCTTTTGCATCGACCGACTTTTACTTGTTCATCATTTACTCGTGCTTTTTTTCTTGGAATAAAACGACAGGGAAACACAATCAACACATCAGCTGACAAACGCAATCAAAGTCAACTCACGCGAAACGTAAGACACCGATGCTATTATGACGCTGACGATGTTAAGAATGCGCGGACGCGTTTGCCGAAATTTGCGTCCCAACCCAGCAAGCAATAAAGCTACGCGTCACGATTACCATTTTTATTAAAGAAACACCGGCTCAGCGGCGATTCTTTTTTCCCCCCCCCCCAACCCCGAGCAAAGAGGGGGCACTCCCCCCCCCCCCCCCCCAAGCCCGAGTAAAGAAGGGGCAATTCCCCTCGACCCAACCACCACCGCCCCCGCGCATCGTCAATAATGGATGGCGCGGCTGGAAACTGCAAACAGCCCGGGCTAATGCACCGGCGGCCGATAGCGCAGCTGAGGCAGACAACAACGATCCACCGCACCGTCCCTGGAAAACAGAGGCAAGACGAAAGAAGGGCAGGATTATATTTGCCGAGAAAATAGAGCACGCCACACCCGAGGGGGGGGGGGGGGGGAGGAATAATTTCGAGCACGGCCCCCGGCCCTGCTCCTCCCCGGGCGCAAACAATCGGCCAAGGCGGCCGCTCGTCTATTATTCAGCGCGCCTCGCTGTTGTCGTCGGGGGGAAAAAAGTACCACAGCGCGGACGGGCTGGGTATCAGCGGCGCTCGCTCCAGCGATCGAAAACAATTAGCCGGGGAGCGGGTGCGGAGTCCGGTGGGTCGGCGCAAGCGAACGGACAAGGTTGTCGAGGGAGTTCAACCGGTTTTGGGATTATTAATAACGAGGATCGGACGACAATTTATTCACGTGTGAAAATTCGGAGGCATGCGGTTTCTTCGATCAGTAGAAGTAATTGCGGCGGATTTATACGAGATTCTGTACTTCTGTGGCTTTTATCTCGCTCATTGACGATCAACTTTCGATGAAAATGTTTCCAGTGATAAGAGAATCCTTCAAAAACGCGACATAACTTCCTATCAGATAAAAAATAAATTACTAAGCCGAGTGGAAACTGGCGAAGGTTATGTTTTTACACGAGTGCGAGGAGGACAGAAGAGTAGAACTCCCTGCATTGACTACAGCGAGGGATGGAACTATACCTCAAACAAAAGTACACCGCTCGAGGGTGTGACTATTTTTCATACTAGTTACCGCAATTTCTGCGGCAGAACTTCTCCTCCCGTCAAGACAGGAATTCGATCGAGCGGGTTAGGGCTCTTTTTTCTTCTCACGAACTAGTACGAAGAGAAAATTTCGTCACACCAAGCACCGGTTATTCTTCGGAGTACCGGCTGGAATGGAAGTTCGATTTCGAAGCCGGGCTCGCGTGCGCCGTGGAAAAAAAAAAAAAAGAAACTCAAAAAGCCTCCTCGCCGTTACGAAACTGCGTGCCGCGTTCCGAATGTTTTTTTTCCATCTTCGAAGCGGGAGAAGAAAAAAGGACCGCACGCGATCGCGATTTCAGGCCGGCTCGTCGGCGGAGCCCCATTTTCCCCGACCGCCCGCCGCTCGCGTCCCCGCCGTCATCCGGGGAAACGCAAAATCGAATCGCCGGAGCACGCGCGCGCGCGCACGGGGGAGGCCGTGATTATCGGTACGCGCGCCGTGTGGTCCGTAGCCGTGGCCCGCGGAGGCGGGGGCACGTGGCCGCCTCCGCGAAGAATCCAGCGAGCATCGTCGACCGCTCGGTCGGGCCTCGCCACGGAACGCGGGGACGCGAGCGTCGCGCGGCTGAAAACAACGCCTTCGTCGAGCGGGATGCTCGGGAGCTCGCGGGATTTGATCGCGCGGAGGGGAGGGAGAGGCCCGTCCGAGAGGGGGCGGAGTGCTCCGAGGAAAACGGCGGTGCCGCGGCGGTCGCNNNGGGGGCGGGGGGGGGGGCGGGGGG
This sequence comes from Copidosoma aretas, assembly GCA_030522625.1. Classification (NCBI taxonomy): domain Eukaryota; kingdom Metazoa; phylum Arthropoda; class Insecta; order Hymenoptera; family Encyrtidae; genus Copidosoma; species Copidosoma aretas. The sequence goes on along the minus strand of JAPYYV010040940.1, from coordinate 6,873 downwards.
GGGGGGGGGGGGGGGGGGGGGGGGGGGGGGGAGCCAGCGCACCGTCTCGTGCGGGCTATGCTGGCGTCTCCGGGTAAAAACATTCGCCGCGACGCGTGCGTGTGCTCTGCCTACAGTTCGCTCCGTGCTGTTTGGGTCTCCGTGTAGTCGAGCTTGCGCGCAGCGAGAAAGAGTCAGGGAGGGGCTGCCGTTGTCGTTGAAATCGATCCTAATTGACCCGGTGCGGAGTGCCCGTATTATGCCCGCGGGCCGTGCTGGTGATAATTAGAGGTAGCCTCTGGGCGTAGATGGGAATCAGTAGTGGTCGTTTACCGCTGCCGGTGTGGGCGAGTTTTTCGATGTCCAGGACATGTCGTGTGTAAGGTTTGATCGGTCGATCGGTTATTGTTGTGAATATTCATTGGATCAGTTGTTACGAATCGTTTTAGATGATCCACGATGGTTGACGATGGACAACCAACAGAGTAAGGCCCGTGGATTGAGGGTGTCATGGCGAAAGAAAGTTGTCGACGGATTTTCGTTTGAAAAATTATACATGTTCATTTTTGTGCCTTCGATACCATTTTTCAAATTTGAAGAAGTTAGCCATACGGATTTTGAGAAATTCAATTGATAGTTTTGACTCCTATGATGGACTACGAAAATTTTAGACTTTTTCCAAAAATTAGCATGTCATTGTAAATGATGAATATACCACCTTATAATATTTGAAGATGCCACTCTATCAATCCATGTTCATTATTTCTCTAGTTTTTCATCTCCGATAGTATAATATAGAAATGAGTCACGCAATTCATCATGAATAATTATAGCATGAAAAAATTATTATTCAACCCAAATTAACTCTACCCCTTGACTAAACGGTAATACGCGAGTTTCATAAAAAATTATACACCATCTTTCGCGTGTCGATGGACTCGTGTATGAAAAAAGAAAGGCTCATCCACACCACAATATTCTACCTGCGGTCCGACCCGTCCCAACCAATTGTGAGGACAAGCACGGTACTCGGTGTACTTGTCTCCCCCAATTCCAGCATCCACGCCGGAGGGCTGACCCCGCAAAGCTATCGGATTTAGCTCCGCCGACTAACGAGACCTGGATTCGCGGCTGCGTCTTTTTCCCCGCCCAGCGTATTATATGCACGCGCGCGCGACACTCGCGCCCCGAGAGCCGAGCCGTGGGAAGCCAGTTCGACCAACCGTGTTTCGTACCGGGAAAAGAAGCCGGGAGACCTCCCCCCCCCCCCTCCCGCCCTTACGGTGTAAGAATTTCAATTCGCGCCGGCGAGCGGTGGTTCTAAGGAAGTAGTTTCCGAGAGACAAATTCGCCCGGCTCCCCCCTCGACTCTTTCTTTCGCGCGCGTGTGTGTACGACTCTATCGAGGATAGCTTCTCCAATTACCGCGCGGTCCGTGCTCTGGCGGATGGGGGTGGTGCAGAGTAGTTGGTTTTTCGCGCTTTTATCGATCGATTACCGTTTGCTTTTGCACTTTTTCAAAATCATGATGTTTGCAGGATTATCCGCGCAGCTTTTCTGCTACCGAAAGAAAGAGAGTGCGTCGGACACGATACGCGGGAATGCGGACGGAAATTAAAATTCACAGCCAGGCTGAGCAGAAGGCGAGCGTACGAAAACGTGAACTGTTCTCTCTCGGTGGATTTGAAACTCGAGCGCCGACGGAGAAACGAAAAAGAAAGAAATACAAAAGCTCACGACTCGCGTTTCGTGCCAGGGAGCAGCTGCTGTTGGCAAGCAACATTGGGCGAAAAAAAAAAAAAATTGGTCGGAAATAATTAAAGCTGCGAGGAAACAAGGTTCTTCGCTAAAGCTGATGGACAATCATCGACTCGCCCGCCTTTTTCAATCATTTAACCACCTAAATTATATGCCATATACTTTTTAGTTCATTTATATAAGCTCAGCTTCATTGATCATTTTACTTTGTTCAACTGAAAAGTCGTAAATATTTGACTGTTGATCCAAATGAGTCCGTCGTCTAAAAAATTCAGTAGAAACAGACGAGTTGGGTAAGACGAGCCGCCAAAGTACAAACCAAAGTAACCCAAGCCAATCTGCATTCGAATGATTTTCAATTTGTAAGCAAAGGATGAAAAAAAATCCGCAAACACGCGGTCTCCCGGAATCGAGGCTCAAAATTTTCGCAAGCACCTCCGCGCAAGGTCGTCGAGGAAATTAAACAGGTCAGCCATTACTCCTCCCCCCAGCTTCCGCCCGCCGCCGCGGCTTATCTCGTCATCGCAGAGCAGAAGCGGCGACCATACCCCCTCCCCCTTCGCCGCGTAATTACGAACAATCAGCGCGGCCTTTTGGATCACGAGAGCGCCGACGATTAACTTGGCGACGTCGCGCGCTCCGGATGACGAGCAGCCCCTTGATCGGGTAAAAGTGTACGCGGAACGGATGCATGATTGGAGATGGTATTGGCCTGGTGCAGCTGAAGAGAGGGGATGCGCGAAACTCCAGCAGCGCGAGTAGCGGGTACCAGTGGAAGCATAACCAACACGGCCGAGTATAGCTGTACTTATGTATATTACCGAGAGTATCCAAAACATAACTCAAACGTGCCGAATTTTTCCATGAATAGTTTTAACGTGACTCATTCACGTTTGTTCGATCCAGCATTCATTCGTGTAAACACTGTGTAAAAGAGTTGTTCAGTGAACGCTTCTCATTTTATTGTCATGGTGAATTACTTCGATACTGTCCGCGTAAATTGGTGTCGCATTCTAGGTGCCGCGGCTGGTTCCGCACCAGGCCAATAGGGGTTCTGGGGGGGGGGGGGGGGGGGGGGGGGGGGCGCGGGGGGGGGCGGGGGGGGGAGAGGGGCGGGGGGGGGGGGGGGGGGGGGGGGGGGCGCAATTAAAGTTCGCCGAGCGGTTCGTCCCGGCATTTTGGATTCTTCGCTTACCCCGAGCGCGGGGGGACCGGGTGTTTTCCAGCGATCGCGCGGAAGGAGCCCGGAGTCGAACTTACAAAACTCGCGACTCGATTCTTTCCGCTCTGGTGGTGCGCGTTCGGGAGCGAGTGTTTCGTGTAACTCGGAGCTCTGCTGGTTTAGCCGCGTGCATTTTCCATCGGATGGTTATTGAAAATTGCGTCGGCGTTGATTGAGGGTATTCTTGGGGCGGGCGCTGTTTGGTATGAAAATACCCGAATGCTTTGGTTTAAATCGAATTTTTGGTTTTGTTCCGGTATTTCACTATTGTATAATACATTTGTGAATATTTATTTATGAGTACTATGATTGAATGATGTGTTTCATACAATACTCACTTATAAATGGATAAAGCGGAAAATGATGCCTGTAGGTGGGACATCGTTCTTGATGATTAATGATTATTTAATATTAAAAAAAATTATCACGAGACAACAATTTGATTTATAATATTCAGTTTACCAACTATTCCAAATAGTCGAACGTTCATGCGGATACGAAAAAAATAGGTCAATGGAACCATTTTTCATATAAAACTCTTTTCAACTTACAGTTAAAATGCGTGTAAATTGTTTGATTCCTGCTGTGAGACACATGAAATTCTAAAAGTCGCAAATAATGTATTAAATACTATTGATCAGATTACCAGTCGTTTGAAGCTCGTGAATTTTCATTCATCAAACGTTTCCTGGATATCAAACGTCTCAACACGCTACGATGAGTTTCAGAGCTAAGTTTCGGTGTAGAAATGATCACATAACTTCTACGGGGCCGACAATGCCATGTACTTTAGATGAGCGTGCCCGTACAGGCATCGTCACCTGTCTCAACTAATGCAATAAATAATGATAATACAGGGACACGGTTCCACCACTAAAACATTTAGTTCTTGCACATAAATATTTCTTTATTGAAATTTATAGGGATCGCGCGTCTTACTCTATGAATACAAGCCAGGTGATTATAAAATAATAACCTCTTATTTCGATGGTAAAAGTTAGATTCAGTATTTCAGCTATGAATGACACATATGAGTTGCCCACCTTCAATCATCGTGGATTAAAGCCACGACATCACTATCCCATGCGCATTATTTCTCACGACCGACGAGCATTACCTCATTTCACACGAAAACGAGCCGGCCAAACTTTTCGTCCCGTACGTGCCAAGGGCAAACAACAGCTGCGTACGAGTGCGAGTGTCGGGGACGCACGAGCGGCGCAGAACAGCGGACGGTGGCGGCGCGGTGGTAACGAATCGGCGGGCGGCCAGAACGATCTCGCTGCACCCCCCGCCCCTTGCACGTTTTCCTCGAGACAGCATTCGAGGGAGCGTGCGCGTGGGCAAAGTTCCCCGTAGGGACGGATACCCCGGGGGATTCGGTCATCGAATCATCGGGAGCTTGTTACCGTCGCGGTGCAGCATTGCCACGCGTGGACCAGCAGAGGTCTGATCGAGGTATTGTGCAAAGTAGACAGGACAATTGGAGTAACGCGACGTCGACCTTGCCCTTTTTTTCATTCACGTCTCAAGACCACTCAATTATTTTGCTTCGTGCGGTGTATCGATCAGCACGATTGGAACCTTGGTAATTTGGAAAAGTAGGAATTTGAGGTTTCGATCTCGATCGATTATTCGTCGGAACAAACGACCGGCTTGTGAATCCACCGCAGGTTGATAACGTATCGCAATTGATAAGAACCAGAGTCACTCCCTATCAAATCTTTTGTCACTGGCTCGCAGCACTGACAAACAGTTTTCCGGTTTCCAGAATGGGGACGTTGCATGGAAAAATTATGTTTGGTCCGTCCGTCGGGTAGATCATCAAAAATTATTGGACACGTATTTTTTTCTTTTTACAAAGAGTGTTAATTTTTCATTCGCACGATGTTTCGATGAATAAATTAGGCAAAAATCTGGAAAAAATCTCCAATACACCTCATGTACGTGGCATAATCATATACATTCAATCGACGACGATTACACGTTATTCGACCGAAAAATACAACTCTTTCGATAGCCCTCAAATTTTGGGACACAACTACCTTGTTCCATCACCCCCATCCGAATCATCGCTTCCAAAACTCCCCTCCGATTCCCACCGGAGTAAGATGGACAGCCCCGCGGAGGAGAAGCGTATCCGACTCCTTCTTCCCCCGACGTTTCTCGCTAATTGACTCCCAACTCCCGACCCAGTTATCGAACTCCCGCGCAACGGTGCAGGGTATCGAACGCGAGCCCGGCCGGACGTGAAATCAGAAACTTCTCCAGATGCCCGCGCGGCCGATAATTCGGGGCCGCGCCGCCTTCGCCCTCGCGATAACGCCGACGGCCTCCTCGCCCAGGCGGCGGGGGTGTTAATTCGATCCATAATTCACGCGCGGACTTTGTCGCCTCCGAGGCTCGGCGCGCGCGCCCCTGGAAATTAGCGCGATAGTCCGTCGGATCGGCCCGTTGAATTATCGCGAGCTCCGAGGGGGTCGGAGATCGCTCGCGTCCGATAAGGAGCGATGCGCGTGGGTATTCCTTCGTTACGGTGTTGTGCGATGAGTGTGCCTACCGAGCGAGCCCTCACTGCGTTCACGAAGTTTGAGAGTACCGCCGAAGTTGGCACTGGGCAGTTGGGTCTTGTGTTGTTCGGGCGGGTGCGGTCGTTGAATTCTGCATCGATCAATCGACCATTAAATTTGATGATGAAGATTAGTAGTAGAAGGAGAGCTTCGGGTGGCGGAAGTGAAGCTGGATCGATGGAAGGCATGGCGTACGGACGGTCTGGAAACTTTTTCCAGCAGATCGGAAGACGGCACTTGTGTGAAGACACAACCTGTAGGGATTTCTAAGACGCTTATTAATTAATTTCTCATGTCTCGGGCAACCTCGAGGTGTTTTATAAAATCAGATAAGATTATTAGATATTTATGTCATACCCAAAAAAATATCGTCACAAATCTGTCAATATTTTGTATCATATTGACAGTTTGAGTTCACAAAAGACGTTTCTCCATAAGCATTCATGATCAGGTATGACTAAAGTATGAAAACTTTTAGCATCATTATTTTGCCTCGTAGGAAAATTAAATTAATCTTCACGAAAATTAAATAGAGTCCTTATTACTAGCCGATAGCCATTAATTTAACTGTGCATAAAGTTTCACGATGATCTCATTATTGTTTCTGCTTAGTATACAAATACCTTAAATTAAACTCGCGAGCGAGAAATAATTGCTAAAAGCTCTCGACGCCCAAATTGCACGAATATACAGTAGTGTTTTCCAAGGGACAGTCGATAGAGGGCGCGATGATGATGATGATGATAATGATGATGATGATAATCATGATGATGATGATGATGATTATAATGATGATGATGATAATGATGATGATGATGATGATGATGATGATTATAATGATGATGATGATAATGATGATGATGATGATGATGATGATGATGATGATGATGATGATGATGATACTGATTGAAATGATGATGATGATGATGATGATGATGATGACGATGATGATGCAGATAATGATGATTAAGATAATGATGATGATGATGATGATTATTATGATGGTAATGATGATGATGCAGATAATGATGATGATGATGATTAAAATTGTGAGGATGATGATGATGATGATGATGATGATGATGATGATGATGATAATGATGATGATGATGAATATGATGATGATGATGAAAATGGTGATGATGAGAGTGATGATGATGATGATGATGATGATGATGATGATGATGATGATGATGATGATGATGATGAAGATGATGATGATGATGATGATGATGATAATGATGGAGATGATGATGATGATGATGCAGATAATGTTGATGATAAAGATGATGATGATGATGGTGATAATGATGATTATGATGATGATAATGATGATGATGATAG
>JAPYYV010040885.1:0-12668 GCA_030522625.1 Copidosoma aretas | reverse complement strand
AAAAAAAAAAAAAACAAAAAAAAAAACAAAAAAAAAAAAAAAAAAAAAAAAAAAAAAAAAAAAAAAAAAAAAAAAAAAAAAAAAAAAAAAAAAACATCAAACACTCCACGGCTGGAGTCCAAAACCCAAGTGAAAGAGAAAGACGGTCACAAACGCGCGAACGACCTACGGTCCGGCCAAACGGCCGCTCCCGAAACCCCCTCCCGAGGCACTTCATCCCGAGCCTCCCGAAACGACGGGACGAACGTATTCTCCCCCTCGTCGCTCCCCGACAACGCCAAGTACATCCCGCCAAAACGCCGATTCGACCGAGCTATTTATAAAAAAAGCGTCGGGGGGAGAAAAATAGGCTGAGCGGAGGTAAAAAAGCAGCGGCCTCAGAGCCCTCTATTTTTATCGCAGCGCGACGACGTGCACTCGCTCGGAGGAAGAAGGAGGAGCCGTGATCGATAGCTATTCGTGGACGCGCGCGCCCGTGCTTGCAAATTTTGTACACACACGAGCGTGTCCTCCGTTGTATCGGACGTGCGGCCGGTCGCGCGGAGGGAAAAATAATTAATATCTCCTTATCGCCGATGCGCGCGAGTCGGTTGGGCGGGGGGGGGGGCATTCAGTCTCTGTCGACGCGTTGGGGGATGCAAAATCGAGGAGGTATGAGTTATGAGGGAGCGGGTAATGGAACGGGCGGGACGGGGGGGTTTCTTCCTCGTTTCTTATCTCCCGATTGTTAATATTTTTCCCGCCCCCGGTCCGTTCTTCAATTATTTTTCCGGCTTCCTCGTTTAACCTAGTTTTTCCGCGCCTGCCTCCTTTCACACGAGGCGCGCGGTGGGAGATACGGGCTTTCGTGGTGTCCGTCGGTGCGATGATGGGAGACACGCGTGATTGGGCTACACTTGTATCGTTGATATTTCGCAAAGATTTCCCGTGCCGTTCGGCGAGCCGCGTGAAAAACATAAAAAAAGAAAAGAAAAAAAATTTGTTAATTCAATTATTAAAAATTTGGGGTAAGAAGGTGCCGTTTTAGATTTCGGAGCAAGAGAAATTTTTTAAATCGAACCCCTAAAGAGATTTCTTGTATACTTCGATGCATTGCTCAGTTCAAAATCCAAGGTAAACAGATTTTCTTCAAAAGGCTCTTATTTACTGTTCAATTTCTTGATACAGTGATGAATTAGTTTTCAATTATACAGATTTTATCGAGATTTCAAAACTGATAAATCTGTAAATTGAAAGTATTGCAGGATACATTACGGGCGTTATCAACAATTGCTGTGAAAATCATCGATCACCTATTTTTTCATGAAGGTGCGACCCTGGAGTTTCTGCTAAGGCAACTATTGAACAAAAGGAAAAAAAAAAGAAATCCACTGCGGAGTCTCAATTAACGGGTTCCCATTTCTCGGCAGGCTGTGGATAGGAGTGGGGCTGGCATTTTCGTCGGCGAGCTTGTTAAAACTTCGGTCTCGAATCGTTGGCACGACAGAGCGCACGAACTTATATTCCGCGCGAGCCTTGCTGCTGTGATCAAAAGCTCTCGTTCGCTTATCAGTCGCAGCGGGCTTCGAGGCGTCGGGTTATGCAGGAGTGTGTTCTATCCCTACTGATTCGTGTTATATGACGATTCAGCGGATTGCTGGGAATTACTATTATATTTTTTCTCGTTCAAAATACCTGATTTTAATTTTGTTTTTTGTTTTTTTGTCTTACGACAACTGCAATTGGCATTACTTAAAAGTGAGCTGTGCTAGCTGGCTAACCGATTTTAGTTTTATAAATGGTTTCTAATATCATCGGGTGATGATTGTATTTGTATCTGCTACATTCATTGTAATACTTCATCTCTGAGAACACGCGTCTGATAATTTTCAACTTGAGCCAATTTAGTTGTCCACTGATTTTTATTTCCCTAAAGATTGATGGAGTTTTTCACATAATCAAATTGCAATGTTCGTGAAGTATAAAACTTATACTTTTTAATTGTTTCTAATTTTTTTTAAATCACGCTAAAATGCATGATGTTGGTGAATTTTTCAACAGTGATGAATCGTGGGTGAATCTGAAACTCCTCGGGCACTCGTTCATCTCAATTACGTACATTTTAGAGCTTTTTTTAAAACTCCAGATGCGTCACTCGTGATACTCATTGAGATCTTTCGTGCAAATAATTAAAAAACTTTTATTCTATTGGTGTTTAGTTGGTAAAGCAAGTGTGTCCTTTAATTAACAAGACAATTTTTGTGGACGGTTATTTTAAGACGGAGTGTGCGATAGTATAATTTTAATTATACAATTCATATTTATTTTTCATAACTTTTTACGTCAATACTACAATATTTTTAAATTATTAGTTTGTTGGTTATACATATCATGAATGAATGGACTAGGAAACTTTGAACACTTAATTTATAAGGTTATTTTCAATTCCCTGCGGTACGAGTAAGTGGCATCATATCAGTGGAAATGTACAAGTTTGGTCAGACAAGTTTGTAACACTGCTAGGCATACGGTATTGACTTTTGAGATATTGACCTTTCGAAACTTTATCCTAAGTTTGTGCTAATTGCGTACTGTGTAATAAAATACAAACATTTTGTATAATCAATAAGGTATCCTATCAATTACAATAACATCTTACATAACATATTGATTACAATTATCATAATTTCTAGATATACTCGTTTAAAACAGCATGTGAAAAATCAGCAATAATCTACTGTTACAATTGTCATAAAAGTCCTATCAAAACTAAGACGGCACATTTTTACACACTTTTATTTAACTTGCTCTGTCTGTCATAGTGTTGGTAATGGGATGGGTACAAACTTGCAATGGGCTTTTAAACCAACTTCTAGATTATCTCAAGGGCTTTTTCTGTAAAAAATGCTTATTGAAGATGATAGTGAAGCATATTACAAACATTTATTTTATTGACTAATTTGTAAATTAAAAATTATAGAATTAAAATACAAATAATATATGGCTTGTCTTACCACACTTGACTGTTTCTACTTAGTTTTGCCGACATTCATGGACTCTTCGAGGTTGAAAGTAAAATTATGACTATAATAAGCGAAACAAAATAAATACAATATACGGATAGGATTTTTTCTTGCCCTACAGATTATACAATAATCTTTCATTTCATGCTTAATTGATGAATGCGAGGCTCGCCAGTGGCGGTATTGTGTTATTATGAGCAATCAAATAGAGTGACGACTCCAACTTTCATCAATCATGCATGAGATAAAAAAATTATTTTCTATTTTTCAAACCATAAGTTAAAGCCCATTCTCACAATTGTTTTTTATTGTCCAACATATTGTTGTTTAACCTTCGAAGAATAAGCTGTTCCGACCAAACTAGTAACAATTTCCAATACGAAGTTTAATCATTGCGATGAATAAACAATCTATTTATGCCTTACGTATTCTCGATGTCATAAATATCAGTCCATCCAATTCCAATCATCTTTAGTATCAATCATCCAAACATTTCAAACAAGCCTTCAAACTTTAACATTCCCACTTTATCATTATCGTCAGCCCCTCTCAACTGAACGATCCACCAAATACCCAGCACACCCGATCGGAAACTCCAACCACACTTTTCCCAACAAAGAAACTGAACGAGGCGTCGCGCAATAACAATAGATTCCGCGCGAAACGCCCAACTTCCAGCGCGTCGATGTTTCATAAACTTGCACGACTCGGCCCGCCGCGATAATTTTTGGCTCGCCAAGGAGATGAACAGCGAGCGCCAACCTTGTGCTCCTCGTTGTACGAGCGCGTGGGAGGGAAATCGATGGGAAGTTTGCGCGAGTCGCCGCGTACAGCTGGCGCTGTCTAGCGTGGCCAGTATATTATTCGTTACCCGTTCTTTTTATCAGCCGAGTCACGCCGCCGTGGTTTCTCGGGTTTATATTTTCTATTTGGGGGGGGGGGGGGGGGGGGGGGGGGGGGGGGGGGGGGGGGGGGGGGGGGGGGGGGGGGGGGGCGGGGGGGGGGGGGGGGGGGGGGGGGGGGGGGGGGGGAATCGAAGGGGCGTTTTTACGTGTACACGCGAGGGAGGCATGGACGTGTGTATGTGTGCGAATTATTATTTGGATTTTCAAAGACATCGAGATACATTTTTTTCTGAAAGTGCAATGCATTATTTGAGCCGCGAAAATAATTTTCTTCCATTATTCAAGTATTCGAAATAAAATATTTAAATACCCTTTTCAAATACTTTGACAATTTTTTATTACAATTTTTTTTTTCTTTCAAACCGCAATGTACTATTTTTGCTGGAAAAAATTTGATTAAGTACTGTGCTATGAGTGGTAAAGAAATAGTATATTTCGTACGAGTTCGGAAAGGCTTGTATTTACGAACCGAGAAGTTTACGGCACGAGCCGAAGGCGAGGGCCGTAACGAGGTTTAAGCCTTTACGCACGAGTTTCGAATACTATTTTTCCGTCTGATAACCCAAAATCAAGCGGTGAAAGTGCTATTTTGAGGTTAGAAGACGGAAAAAACAATTTGTTTGCCCGAACAATGTAACATATTTTTAGGGAAAAATTACTTATATCCCAAAGTATTGGAAAATAAACGATACCCATCTTTGGCAGAAGTTTTGTGATTGAGGCTCCTTGATAATTTTTTCACGCACTATGTATGACAAACGCTAAAGGCACTTTTAGTGCTCACCGTTCTTATCACGCGTTTTTTTTTTCGTCTTTTTGTACTTTCGGTTAGTACGATAGTTGGTCGCGAATTTCTCCTATCGATGAATCATTGGAGTAGCGCCATTTCGCTGACTCTCGCAGCTATCAAAAGTTGATTAGCCTCGTTACGAGACTTTTAATTTTCGAATTCAACTTTCTTGAAGGTAGTTCGAAAATTTAATCAGGAACGAGTGGGATTCCTTCGAAGGAGCGAGGTTTTACGTCAAAAGTGGATTAACGGAGCGTTTTCGATTTCTAATGGAATGAGCTTTCGTTCTCCGCTGTTCATCTTGCTGCTGCAGTGTGAAAAGGTCGGACTTTAAAAAACGATAATCCTCAGCAATAGGATAAAGAAGAGCGAAAAATTGGCTGAAATGGTTTTGGTGTTTGACCATTGTCGCCTAAGATGATAAAGAGCGTTTAAAAAGGTAAAAGTTCTCGTAATCTATTGGCCACTCGATCATTTATTATTGCTCTGAAAACATGTACTGTCGCCCAAGTGAAGGAAAAGTGCTATCAGAATTTTTGCATCGTGTATGGATTTTAATTAAAAATTTATTCAACTCTAAGTGTATCATTGAAGAAAGCTAAAAATGAGAAAACGGAACTTAATTTGAATAATCTTTCTTATCACATAATAGCAAGCTATATCATATTATTTGTGTTAAAATTGACCAAATCACATCAAAACTTTTTATTTCTTTTTACTTCTGATGAATAAATTATGCCCTGGAAAATGAATTTTTTCACCCCAGAAAAAGCTTTATGTGAGCAAGAAAAAATTAATAAATTAGAAATTAAATATATTATTTAGAGTACAGTGACGTCGCACGTATAATTAATTAAAATGTCGAAAATATTTCACCTTCTAGTAATAAAAGAATTTCATTGTCCATTGAATGCTTATCGAAATAAGTAAAATTTAAATCTTTAAATGAATATGAATATTTAAATGATCGATTTTTAAAAACAATACATTTATTTTGTATTCATAAGTATTGAGAAAGAAAATTTAAAATGAATAAAACTGTTAATTAATATTACCATTCGAATCAGGCTTGGTTATTTATGTTAAAAATATTTTTCAATTTGTCGAAATCAATAAAATTGAATAAATACAAAAATTATTGAAAATCACTGTTCAAAGCATTTAATTTAAAATAGAGTGTTCATAATCAACGATGTCTACTTAGTAATCTCATAATTAAATTAAATTAAATTCAAATCATACGGTTAACAAATGCAGCCTATCAAATAAATTAAAATCAAAACATCCGGTTAACAAATGCAGCCCATCCCTTTTACATTTTGTACCCCCCTATTTTTTTTTTCCCCCTTTTCCCCCCCCCCCCCCCCCCCCCCCCCACGCGGCGGCGGACCATCAAAGCGCGCCCAACAGTCCCCGGAACCCCGTCGAACCACCCGAAATCAGCAATCCAATAAGCCGTCCGACGAATCTAATCCGCGGCCGCGGCGGAACTCTGCACGGATCCACTCCTCCCCCCCTCGGGTAATGAAGCGGCGCTTCCCATCGGCGCGGCTAGAATTCAAATCCCGCACACCGCTGCGCGTCTCCTCGATGGCGGAGGAGATTCCAGGCGGTGAACTTGGGGCGCAGGGAGCGGTCATAAAAATTTCCCGCGGGTCTTTGTAATGATTGCGGCGAGGGCGCGGAGGGCAGAAAAATTTAATAATGGGCGCGTCTCGGCGGTGATAATCGCTGCTCCCAGGCATCCGTCTCCGGGAAGAAGACCGAAGGGGGGAAGTTTCGAAGTATTCCGAGCTCCGGCCTTCCACTCGGGGCTACAATAATCAGATTCTTGGGCCGATTGTGAGCCGCTCTCCGCCTGCGGACTCTTTTTTTCTTCCGTCCCTAAGTTTTGCAGGGGGGTTTTCGGATGATTTATTGGTGGGTTCTTTGTTGTTCTTTTTTGTTTTACGTATCATTAGATTCCTATTTTTCGGGATATGACGCGCGAATCGTTTATCGTTTGATTTATGATGTTTCACTAATAGTGCGTTGAAGAAAATATAATGTGTTTCTAGTGCTTCAAAGCGGTTTGTCATTGTACGACTGAATCGCGTTTGAGGGAGTAGCTGTTCTCGTACACTGTAAATCCAAGCGCGTTATTCAAGTATCTGGAAGTATATAAAATACATCGTAACAAATTGACAATGTTACTAAGTATGTGATGAACACTCCAATCGTTTCGTAACTCTATATGATCAAACAGTTTTTCATACAAAAAATGCATGCGTTTAATCTAGATTTAACTAAAAATTAGAATTAATTGTATAATTTATTCGTATTTCGATGATACTAAAACTCATTTGTCGATTCAAATAAGTTTTGAACAACAATTGAATTTAATCGTTACTAAAAAACGAATTAATTAAGAATTGAATTTCAGTTGCAATTGTTTGATTGATCAATTAAATATTTTAGGCCACCGCGGGACGTAAAACATCCCGCCTAGGATTTAAAATATTTTTTTTTTGGTGACAAATTGTTTATGCTGGTAAAATAGTTGGATTTACAGTGCAGAGAAAACCGAGGATTGGCAATATTTTTAATGGATAGCGTTACCTTTCTTTGAAAAGCAAAACGATCATGCAGTATTACTGCAGTTTTTGAACACACGTTTTTACGCTGATGCAAAGTTTTCCGATTTTATGCTGGTTAGAGCGCGTTGATTTATTGCTCTTCGCTCTCGCCTATATGCAGCTCGTTTCTGGCGCGGAGCTCTGGCGCCGTCGTAAAAGTAACGATTTTACAGCTGAGAGCGACGATTCGACCTTCGAACTAACTATAAGTAGCTTTACCAAAGCTTTGTCTTTGCTGTAGAAGTAATGCTGAATCTAATTGTAAGAAGGGAATCATTTTTACTCGGCATACACGAGCAGTTCAGTGCTTTTTGTCCATTTAGTTTTTCGTCAAGTGCAATAGCAAAGTGCTTTTTGTTTTTCCAGCTGACATACTTTTTAGTAGCGTTACATTGGATTTTTTATTGCCTCCTCGAAGAGTAAGCTTTGTAATGTACGAATAATTGCATATCAAAATATTATGCCAGTATCATATGTTTTCTAAGCTTTAGATTCAAACTAAGTCACTTCGGAAAAAAATGCTCTTCTGTGTGTGCATGTATTTAATTACTAAAATCTCATGATTCCTTTGATCTTTGATTAAATTGAAAAGTTTTATTATTTCACAGAAAAAATTCCGAACATATAAAAAAGTATATTGATTGTTTTAAAATCAGTTGAATAATGCTACAAAAATAGATTTTTATAGTCTATTTATAAACAATGAAAAAATCTTGTTTAATATGCTTTACACATTTTTTAATTCACTGATGAAATGCACTTAAGGTGGTTAACACGTGGCTCCCCAGTCGACTATAAAATAAATTATTGTTAAAATTTATAAAATTTTTATTAAATATTCTCCATTGAATATATTTAAACGCACATATTAAATTTTTCATTATAACATTTCATAAACAATTTTCAGAAGTAATTTTGTAAAATTGTTAAAATTTTTGCAGGCGATGCTCTTCTATGGCTTCAACATAGGCAATGATAATTTATGGTTGCATTTTATCAATATCTTTTATTCAAGCTAATAATCTTTTGTGCTAATACACTGGCAACGGTTTTAATATATTAATCTTTTATATTTATTTGCATTCCTAAGCAATAACGATGACCATTGATTTTTAGTTTCGTGAGGATAATAAAAGTAAATAACAACAACAACAGCAACAACAACAACAAGAAAATGTTCTTGCCTAGGAATCTCGGAAGTATTAAAAAATAAATTTCCATCCGACACCTACACTGCATTCCAGTCCACCATAACAACAAGAATTCTAATAAAAAAAAAAAAAAAAAAAAAAAAAAAAAAAAAAAAAAAAAAAAAAAAAAAAAAAAAAAAAAAAAAAAAAAAAAAAAAAAAAAAAAATAAAAAAAAATACGAATAATAAGTTCAACAAGTCTCCGTCAGCCACTATTGCCTCATCAGTCGATCGAACGCCCCGTTTAATTAAAAAACTTAAAGCTGCGCTTGAGTCGATATCGCAGCCATTAGTAGGATATTTTCCCCTAGTCGCACACAGAAACCCGACAGAGATGTGGTGGGGATGTGGGGGGCTCTCTTTGTCTCCTCCCCTCCGTTGTATGCATGTCTGCGGGCAATCCATTCGACTGATTGGAGTGAAATGGGACTATACGGGGTATATTAGATTGCGTTTGGGGGGCAAAGTGCGCAATGGCACAACTCTTCGGCCCTCGTCGCTGTAAACGGCCTTGTAGTCGTCACCCCCCCCCCCTATTTTTTTTCCGACCGTGTATTGTGTCGTCGCGTTTTATTCATCGATTTATCGATTATCGGCCGAGCCATGTGTCTGAAAATATATCTTCTTTTAATACATTTTTGATACTCCATAGAAAGTACTCTCCTGTTTGCCGCATACGTTTCGGGTATTGCAGGATAGTCCCCGAGTGGTTCGGAGCGATCAGAGCAAATGAAAACCGCGGTGGAGCAATAATGGTGCATTTGTCACGCAATGGGCGCATTCGGTTTATCGAATCGGTGAAAGTTGTTTCAATTTAAAAATAGATCGCTTGCTCGAACACCGAGATTATATACGGCTGCTTTCGTAATTAATTCGAAAGTGAGAGCTCGAAATCGCGTGGTTATGAGTATTTCTTCTTTGATAAAATGAATTTGCATTGATTTACCAATTTAAATTTTACTTTCTGCGGTTTTTCATTAATCGTGTAATATTGATGAAACACGGTGCACTCATATTGTCAAAATATATTCGTACGCGATCTTATAGTTGTATCTCCAACTAATTTTTGTACGTTGAAACAACTAAGCTCGACATTGTAGTAAAATAAGTAACCATCGTAACTGTGAGCTATATTTTGTTATCATAATAGTAATAGTACAAAATTACTTTTGATGCAGCCAAACGTAAAGAACTGGGTCTGCTAAAGAAAAAAAAAAAAAAAAGAAAGTTGAATCGATCTGGTAGGAAACGGGAGGATTGAAAGAAACTTGTTGTCGGTGCAGTGGTTTTGAACAGAGCTCAAGTGTATAATTTTCCGTTCTTTCGACTTCATAATAACGAAATTGTTCGACAAGAATAACCGAACCGTCTTATTTTATCATACAATCATCTGTCTTCCTTTCTATAAGATTTCGTAGTGCTGGTAGTAAGAGTAATCTTCAGAAATCATAAAAAATTCTGTATTCATTGTTGATAAGTGGAACAGTTTGACAAAATAGTTCTTGGCAAATATTCCATTTGGAAATGCCAAGAGAAAACGTTACGAAATACTTGATAAGCAAATGGAACTTTCTTTTCTCAAGATACGAAATAAAAAAAAAAGACAATGACAACGCGAACAATGCTTTCGTGTGCCAGAAGAAAATGTAACGTACGGCAGAGCTTATCTCCGCCGTATATATCGGGACAAAAGAGTATTGTCAGTATTTCGGAGAAAATTGTTCTGTCTATGATAGCTCTTTGTGGAATGACTCGATCGTAATGCAGCTACAGTCCTCAATAGTTCCGGAAATGTTTTATAGGTGTATGTAAGAAGCTCTGAAGAGCCCCTGCCTCGCGAGCCAGAAAAATCACGCTCTATTGCCCAAGAGCCTTTTTCATCCGCATTATCTGCTTGACGACGACGACGACGGTACTGCTATATTTTTTCCCCCCGGCTTCGTGGTTATACGTGCAATGCTTTATGTTCTGGTATTGTCGAACTGTTTGCTTGGATTTAATTTTGAAAATGCAGTTTTTTATCGTAGGATGTTCATTATTTGTAGCTCACTGAACTTATTACAAATTTACAATGACATGAATATTTTTACATTTGAGTTATATAAATCTATATTCAATAAAAATTTGACGTAGCAATTTTAAGGTGAGGTAGTTGAGAAAGGACTGTGTTATTCGGAAAGCTTAGGTTTGAATATTCATCTTTATATGTGTGTAAAAACTTGGTGAATGGGTCACGAAAGGGTGTCAATAAATTTAATATTATATGTATCAGTTTTGATTGTTGATAAATAGTACAGCACTACGATATTTTCCTATTCTATTACTTTTATTCAGAGATTTTTATGGATGATCCGCAACTTTATTCGATTGAATATGGGAATAATGTATGTTGAAAAATATTTTATGAGTAATTTGAATGGATGATCAGTAGGTTTACAGCACTTTTTAATTAAAAATATATGAGGCAAGGTCGAACGGAAATTTAAAATTCACGAGCCAAGGGTGAATCGAAATTGAAAATTCAAGATCCAAAAATAAAGCTACAAATTAAAAAATTTCAATTAAAATACATCATGAATCTTTATAAGAGAGTATTAGGCGTTCGTTCAGGAAGAGGAATATCGCTTTTCATTCTCTCGAACAAAGAACACCGCTTTTCCATTCTCTTGGACGAAAAACATCGCTTTTTCAGCCCCCTCTCCCTCCCCCGTTTGTGAACTCGTTACGGAGGCTATACCTAAAATAAAAGATGATCTCAAATCAAAAGATATTGATAACTTAGATTTTTAACGTAACGTCAATGAATGAACTTGGAAGTCAAATTACTGCTAAAAATCTGATACAATACTTTCGTAGCGTACAGTGTGAGTTACATACTAATATCGTGACTATGCCAACTATGTTGTGATTTTCAATCACATTCTGCATACGTCTCATCTCGCTTATCCGTGGAAAATATTTGTTTCAATCTGTCGCTCATAATTTTAGTAGTCGAAAAGATTTAAATGTGGATATTGGGTTTGGATGTTACGTTCAAAGAAATGCATTGACGATTGCGAGCATGGGGGGGGTGAGAGTAGCACTTTTTCAACATCGTGGATTTTTTGTACTACTTAGTCGCTTCCCCCAACCTCATACACCTGATGGCTACGCCTTACTAAAGCAGACGTACTTGTCAGTAGTAACATGCGGGTTTGGTCAGACGGACCCATAATACTATTCGGTGAATGTTTTGAGGGCACTTGGAATTTATAATCCAAACGGGAATTATTCTATGCTTCGACAAAAATCTCGTCAGCTTATGCCGTTACTCCTTACGAAAACTAGCACTTTTCAGATTTTATTGAACATTTTTTTTTCCGTTGGATTAATTCTTGCGTGAACAAAAAATATTTAGAAAATGATGATTCATCGAGATCCTTGGTAATTCGAAAAACCGAATCATTCATGCGCAATTGCTACGATTTTTCAAAAACCATGTTTTTCGAAAAATGTCAATCGTATTTTTTTTTCGGTATGATGGTTGTGTGTTATCAAGTATTGTACAACATTCATTCTCGACCATCGGTATCCGATCGTCTCCGTATCGAGTACCGATATTCATAGTTATGACCTTTGAATAATCGCAAGATAACCCCGTCGAATGAAAAATTAAATCAGACGCTCTCGATCATCACCGAGCGCCTGTATTATCAACTTCGCCGACACATCGTCGTATGGATTATCGATAGTATCTGGCACCGTATCTATATTTACCACCGCAACTATAGGAAGCTACTCGGGATCATATAGTCGTGCACCCTCTTATCCCATCAAGATACGGCAGTTCCAACGATCCTTCGTCCCGTGAAAATTCAACACACCACACCGAAGCTCGTTCTTTTGGCCTTCCGCGCGTCCCAAAAGCAAGACACGCAAGACAAAATGAGAGTTTCACAAATTCAATTGCCTCTACTTTCCTACTACTACTGCTCCTGCTACTCCATGAAATTCATTTACCCCCGAAACTGCTGATCAACTTTGTCAACCGGCCGCCCAACTTTCTCCCCCTTCCTGCAGCATCCCGTCCGGCTAAGTTAATTTTCCGAGTCGCGATCTCAGCCCCGTCACACCTGCTCTCTTGGAAAGAAAGGGAGAAAAAAAAAAACACGCAGTCCCAAGGCGAC
>JAPYYV010040880.1:0-10519 GCA_030522625.1 Copidosoma aretas | reverse complement strand
AAGTGGCGAGGAGGGGAAATCTTCTAAAGACTTCTCCGGTTCGGAGGACCGGAGAGAGTGTCGGATTCACCCGGGTGCCTACTGACTAAAACTAACCTCCTCGCATGGGGATCAGTGCAAAGCACTATGCCCCCCTAGAAGACAGGGGAATTTGGGGTGAGAAGGGGGTGATGGAAAATAACGGAGAAGTTTGGTGTCCAGCTCACACTTAAAGGGATGAGTGGAGTGGCTCTTACGCGTCTGGGCGAAGCTCGAAGACTGGCGTCGTGCTGAGAAACATATATTATCAGTAACATTTTGACTTTAATGTGACGTAGATATCGACACAACATTATTTACCGTACACTGTCGTCACTTGTGGTAAACTTGTAACAGCGACGGCACTTTTCTTTTAGCTATAGTACGCCGCCTGAACTCAGTTTATACAGGGCAAGAGGTACACTTAACGGACATTCATTCGTTGAGTGGGAAATTCATAAATGTAATTCCTATGGGGCTGGCCAGTTGGCTTGCTCAACTCAGAGGGCGCAAGTGAGAAGAGCCTCCAGCCAATGAGAGCAAAGAGCAGTTTATCATATAAACTATATCTATATATATGCTGAAAATATGCATGCATTATAGGTTCAGTATGCAATGCATGCATGTATTCAGCCTGGACATGCAAACGTTAATTTTTTTTCTTACCTAGGGCCCAAAGTGCAGCAGAGCTTTTTCGCCCTCTGGCCGCACTTTGGGCCCTTGAAAGTAATTTTCGCCCACGGTCAAAAAAAAATTTTTTCGGCCCTCCGAGCGAAAAATTTTTTTTTGCCCTAGGGCGCAAAGTACTTTTGCGGGCCCAAAGTGTGCCCACGGGCGCAAAATTGCACTTTGCGCCCTCGGCAAGAAAAAGATTATACGAGACTCGGGCATAAAAGTAAAACAAGTGCGCCCTTCGGGCGCTTAAGTTTTTACTTTCTGCCCTAGTGACGTAATGTACTATTTACTTACAGCGTCGTGCATAAAACATCTAAATGGAACACTTAAAAACATATATTTTTTAATATTATCACACAATTTGACAAGCCCCTCCCAACTTTACCACAAAGCCCCCCACAAAAAAGGGTACGATTCTTTAAAGTTTTCCGTTATTTTGGATCAATTCAGTTTTTCCATTATTTTGCCCCCCCCCCCCCCCCCTTCCTCCAAGCAAGAATACTCTGGATCACTATCTTTCCCCCTACGCCTCCCTATGCCGCCACATATCAGAATAATTCCGGGAATGGCTGATAATTTTCTACAACAGGCTAAGCCCCCTCCGCACCCCCACTCCGCGTCACGGCTCTTAACATATTCAAATCATTCCGAACACGGCTAAATTCTTCTAAAAGCAGCGTAAGCCATACAGCCCTCCCACATATCGGATTGTTTCCAAGAAAACCGAAGTCTTTAAAAAGCGGGATGGATTTTAATATATGCATGTCGATCTATGATACTATTTTTTCATCATGAAAATAAAATTTTTATGAATATGGATGCTAAACTTATAAATATCTTCCTAAGTTGTAGTTATACCAAATAATTTCTTGGAACAATAAGTTTAGGTAACAAAAAAATTAGAACTTGAGAACTGAAGCTCATTTGGAACTTCTACAAAATAAATAACGGTTCCAATAAACTAACAAAAAGCTTCCTTAACATACCTTCTTCTGTTTATTTAAAAAAAAGATACATGATCATTATCCAAAATGGTAAAATAACTATTTTTATGATCCAGAGGATGGAAGTATTTTTAAATTAGATTATAATTTTTTCACCCAAATAGTCCATAAATAAGTGTGGAAAATTATTTTATTCATCTAACAATTGTACCAATTATTCAACATTGTACCTTAAATAATATTTGTAATATAACGGAAATTTAGCAAATCATAGTTTGATTATTGTACATGTTCCGAGTTATGACTTAACAAAAAGTCGTAGTACCTTAATAATACCAAAAATAAGTAAATAGTAAATCAAAATGATAAGCCACTGTAAAATAATTCATTTTTTGCTTCACAAGATAGAATGAATAATTAAATTGGATTGTAATTTTTTTGTTCGAGACTTATAAAAAACCTGGTTTTTATAGATCCATAAAATCGTTTTAAAAACCTGAATAAGGTACATAATTATATTTTTATTGTTTGACCGTTACAAGCACAAGAACATTAACATTTTTTCTCTGAACAATTAAAATCTGTCGATAGAATCCCAACATGTGATTAACATTTCACAATTATTTAATTTAATTGAATATGGCTGAAATATTCAAGGTAAAAAATTCAAATGAAGAATAGAGATATTTAATTATATACAAGGTGATATGTTACGGTGGCAGTTCCGGGAAATAGTATGTAGAGTGAATTTTTCTGGATCAAACCCCGTTGAAATTAATTTTTTACGGCTAAAGGCTTTTTAATGGGAAGAGATTGAAAATACGTTCGAACCTACCCGTTATTGGGGGTGGCTGGCAATTGCGTCGATGCTCAAATGTGCATCGATGTTCAAAAGTCCCCCTAAGTCCTCCTAAGTCCCCCGAAAGTACCCTGAAGTCCCACATAAGTCCCCTGTAAGTCACCCGAACGTACCCCGATAGTCCTCCACAAGTCCCCCGTAAGTCCCCCGAAAGTCCCCGTAAATCCTCGTAAGTTGGAACGTATTTTCAATCTCTTCACATTAAAAAGCCTTCAGCCCTAAAAAATTAATTCCAACGGGGCTCGATTCAGAAAAATTCACTCTACACGCCATTTCCCGGAAATGCAACTGTAACATATCACCCTGTATAAGATATGACTGTACAGGAAACAAAATTAATGAAATTTTGTTTTTTTCAGCTTAAAAAATCATCAAAACAACTCTAATTAGGTATAAAACTAGAATCTTTTTTGCGAGCCACTGTAATGACAAAAAAAATAGTTTACGTCCTGCATAATTAAAAATCTATCCTTAAGTTTCCGAATTATGACTGATTTTTTATGAATAATTTAGATTTTCTTTGATAAAACAGATTCTACCTAACTTAGGAAAGTAGTCCCAATTTTTAAATAAAGCTATTTCGATGCTGTATAAAACATGATTATTAAGAAAATCGAATTAAAATTTTTATAAGCCTAAAATAGCAAAAAACCGCTTTTTGGACGTATAAAAATCGTCATAACATCCTAATAAGGTGTAAAATTTCATTTTTTTTTCCAGCTAATACATGGATATTAAGAATAGTATATTATGCACCTAGGAAGTAAAGTAGGCTGTGTACGCCTGGTGCTAAGCTCGCCGGGCGTGCAGCATACTTAATCTTGTGGTGCATATACGATTTTTTAACATCCCCAGCTATAAAAATCGTTTAACGCGTATAGTGACAGTCATTCAATATATAAACGAAATCAATTATTAAAACACGACTATCATACATTCGAGCATTATTGAGACTCAATATTTGCTCCGTCGAGCGGTCTGCACTTCAGTCGATCTCGATCTCTCGCTCTAGCTCGCTCGCACACTATCAAATAAAAAGATGATAGCATCATAGCAATATTGTGATTGCTAACTTATCGGTATGCACATACTTGCATACTGACAATACACTGCAGGAGTCCGTCTTTATTTGTAACGTTTTTCTCAGATCACATACTATCACTCTTCTTATTTGCATGATTCTTGTAAGTAACGAAGGAAAGGTTATGATTACACGAGCCGATTTAACAACATACTGTCTCGCGCTGCACTCAGCCATCGCTGTACTGTATCAAAGAAGGGAGTAATACAATGCAAAGCAGATGTTGTGACATGAGGCTTGCGGGTCGTACATGCACCGATTTACGGGCTCGTATAGGTGGCATGTAAAGAACGAACTTTATGGCAGGGGATGTTAAAAAATATTTTACGCCCTGGATCATCGAAATCAGTCAGAGAGATTGTGAGATATGACTGATTACATGCATACACACACACACGTGCACACACACACACGCTTACACACGTACAGACATTTTTTTTAAATTATGTATTTTCATTCCAAACACTATAAAAAACATTTCTCACATATTTTCATGAAAATGTTTCTTTTACCCTCGCTTTTACCGATACAAAGCTTCCTCTATGAGGAAAAATAGTATACCCATAAGTTATTTTAGTTTAAATTTTTGATACTTCCTTCCACATTTACAACGCCTAAGAAATTTCTACAATACTCTTGAGGTATTCGAGGTGTTAACCCACCAGTGGCACCCTTCTGGTGAGCGAAGTTGGAACCCTAATCAGTTACTTTTTTTCAATGAAGAATAACGCGTCATTTCACTATATCGGCTATTACACCGTAAAAAAAGTGATTGCCTCTTACAACTCTCTTATTGTCTTTATGATTATCCTCCTTTACCTGCAAAATTGATAATATTTATGGAATAAACATTTTATCACTTTACCGCGAAAAGTTTGAGCTTGAATTTTATGACAGGTTAAGGTTTAAGCTACTTCCATCAGAAGGGCGCCACGTGTGGGTTATCAGCTCGAATCGCTACAGCACGCTAATTTAATTTTTCTAAATTATACGTAATTATACGGAATTTAATCAAAAATATGATGTAAAAAGAAATTAAATGAGAGAATAAGAATAGACGAAAAACAAAATTAATTGATTAAAAGATTGAGTATTCAAATTGTCATCCTCACCGGATGCTCCACGTACTACAAGAAAACATAGATCACCTATTTATGTATCTGGAAAAAAAAATATATTATTTTAGTGTACGTAAAAATAATTCTACGAATTGAAAAAATAATACAAAAAATTGTTGTATCATGTACTTAATGAATCAAAATTTAAATAAACATATTTATGTTTTTAAGACTTAGTTCTTAGATTACACAAGAATCGTGATTATGATTAAATTTATTTATTCATTTATTGCATGTAAAGATTCACAATCTTTTTACACAAAATTACCCCACAGGACATGCCATGTGATAAACTTAACGCTTTTGAAATAAAATTTAAAATTTTGTCATTTACAATCAAGTTTCCCTACTATATTCCGCCTTTTTTTTAATAAAATTACGATACTCATGCCTATCTCCTTTTTTAGGCTCTTGATCAGGCTATTTTTTGAAAATATGCTGTACTTGCAAATACCCTTAATTGGATTTCCTCTCAATTGATGGATTTGTCTTTACGTAATTAACTTACCTGATCCTTTTAAGCCTCTTTTCTCAATTTTCTCAACCAAGTCTGCATACTTTGCAGTCCATATTTAGATAACCATTACAAACTGCTCTGCCTACACACCCACATCTTAGTTTTGCCCATTGTTCTTTAATATATTCCCCCGCTCATTACTTTCCCAATATTTCTCGATTCCTGAACTAGTTTTCATATATTTATGATAATTACAGTACCTAGATTCAGAGATTTCACCCCAATCTATTTGAATGTCATGGTCTTCGTTAATTTTCATACTATTCTTTATACTTTTCTCTATTTTTATTTTTCCCTCCTCATCAAACAAACCTTGTATACCCTCGCAATCCCCCACTTTCTTGAAAGCCTTCATCATGTTTTTGTTCTATTTTGATGCATTTTCGTTCTTAAGGTGGTTCCCTCGACTTAGTACTTTATTTACAAAAATCATTAAACTTACATATATCGATCTGTAGGATCTCGGAAACATTCCTAAATTTTTTCAGATTTTTTGTGCGCTTAGTTTTTTTGTAAAAAGCAATGAATTGTTATTATAGAAGGGATATAAATCGTCATTCAAAATCGTACATATCATAAAATATCTATTAAACGGCATGTATCATTTTTATAAAATTTTTACCACATGTAGGTGGCTAAAAGGCAAAGATCTTTTACACCAGTTTTTGGCCATCTATCATCCTCCATTTCCGCTATTCTGAATAAATAATTTCTTTCTTCATACTGACTACTCTAGCGCCTCTGTTGACATTTTGCGAAAATAAGAATGGTAGTGCTAAAGTACTATTGTTATGAAACGAAACTCCCGTGAACATACTGGCAAGGTGTGGCCGTATGATCATTTAGTTTGTGCACTTTTGAAATCTTCTAAGTTCGCTTCCGATGTATTACAATGTGCGCTTTCGATGCATTCAAAAGTTCACTTTTAATTGTGAGCTTATGATGAGTGTGCGCTTTTGATGCGCACCCCCTTTTTCAAGTATATGCCGGGCTACTCTCATTAATTCCCATTGTCATTTTTACAAACTTCCCCTGAACTTTCTCTACCTGTTCTCTTTAATCCCCATATCTCTGAGCCATGCGTACATGCAGCCCATACCATTGTATCTAGTAAATCCATTCCTTCTTGCAAGTTGTCCAATATTGCCCTTTTTCATAGTCCCCATACCGTGTTTATAGTTTTATATACTTTGCTGGCTATTCTTCTGACATGAGTACTCATTGAGTCTTTAGTTGAGAAGCAGAAACCTAAATACTTGTACTCATTTACTACTACAATTACTTGACCCTAAAATATCCATTGATCTTTTATTTTTTTTCCTTCTCCTTCTAAAAATTATAAATTTGGTAATTTTCGAGTTCCTTATCGTCTTATTTTTATCGCTACATTTTTCTGGGTCATTTAATTTACGCCCTCATTTTTGTTCTCCGAATTTGATCCATATCATTAATAAATAAATTAAAGAGTAAAAGGCCAATGGGCATCCTTGTCCAACCCAGCTTATTATTTTTAACTTTTCTGATAAGCCTTCGCTTGTAATTATTTTATTTACTGCTATGTTGTATATACTGCATAAAAAATTTTCCCATCCCATTTTTCAGTATATTGTTAGTAATACTGTTGAATACAAGTACATGGTCTCTCTCGTACTATTTTTTTTTCTAAAATCAACCCGACTTCCATTTAGAATTTTTTTTTTTAATCTTGTCCTTAGCCTGTTTGTATTATATGTCCAATCGTGCTATCCCCCTATAATTTTCTGCTTTTTTTTCGTCTCTAGCTTTATGGATTGGAAAGATTTCTTCTATCTCCCAATAGTTTAACCGCTCAGCTTTATTAAATGCATCGTTTAAGATCAGTCTTAGTTTTTTCATCCATATAATAGACAGCTCCTTAAAAAATTCTGCTACAGCCCATATTCCCCTGCTACTTTGCGATTCATCATTTTTCTTAATGCTCTTGTAGTGTCGTCTTTGCTCATTTGTTCATGTGATTCTTCCCATTCTACTATCCTTATCTCCTCCTCTTTTCTCCATTTGTCCTCTATTTGATTACCGGTTCCCAGAATATTTTTGAAGTGGGATAATCATTTACGTCCGCTAATAATTCCTCCTTTGTTATTTTTTCTCGGTCTGAACTGTGATATTGCTTTACAAAAAATCTCCCATTTTCCTGCTTTGTTCCACTGACTTCCATTATTTCTCTCTTTTTTCTTAATTATAATGCTTCTTATTTCTTTTACGAAAGCTGCCTCTCATTTTAATATCTTCTTATGTTTTTGATCTTTGGATTTCATTCATTTTTTAGCGCTCCTCAAACAATTATTTTTTTGTTTGTTACCTCATTATCTCAAGCGGATGAGCATTCCTCTGTTCATCCACTATAGTATGTCAATCGTGCCATACACGAGGATCAGCACACGAGCGTAATGAGTGACTCAGCTGACGATCCACTCTAGTGTGCCTTGTACTCCACAGTGAGTCTCTAAGTGATCCGTATGTATAGTAGCTGAGCCGCGCCATTTATGGGGCAGTAGACGTTCCACTTTTTTCTCAGTGTAGTTTTTCTTCTAACTCCCATACATCTTTAACTAGGCCTGGTCGAGGTGGCAATCTATTTTCACTTGCTCTTATGACAATTTTTCAACACAACTCGTTGGTTTAGCGAGAAATAAGTCGCGCCTTACGCGTACTTAAAATTCGATGGAATCATTGAGAAAAATGTAATACTTACGTATAAGTACTACATCGAGAAAAATTAACATCAGTATTATAATTAGAAATAATAGACGCTTTCGATCGTGAAACCGCCAGAGAAAGTATATGCTAGGAGTGGGTGTTGTCTGTTATGTAAAGAAAACATTGTCATATAAGTTGTCATAATCTAATTATAGCCGGTGATCTAAACTCAAATCTACTTGTTCATGAATTTTACTTAGCCCAGATACTACGCCTCATCTCCGAAAATCACCTGCACTTGGTAACCTTTGCAGCTACACACCACAAAAATAATACCCATACATGGCTAGATGCAATTCTCGTCGACTCTTCTAATAAAAATAGACTGACTAGGCAATCATCAACACTATTTATTTGGGGCCACTATTATATTTATATAGACTACCGTTTCATGGCACCCAAGACATGTAACTTCTAGATATATTTTCGTGATTTTTGTAACTTTTCAGATGAAAAATTTTCGGCGGCACTACGGAGTCGGATGATAAAGGCATCTGGATGACTCTATCCAGGGGATATGAACTTTTTACTTTCCGAGTTCTGGCGTATTTTTTTAGAACTACTTGACGAGCAGGTACCCATGCGTGCGAGGCGCTTCACTATGAGTCGAATGGTGTTTCTTTTTGTTTAAAACCTAATACCTTGAGAATAAAATAAGATGAATAAAAATTTTTTTTGGAGCTTCAAGGTTAGATGATGGAGAACAGAGGTAAATTATAGAGAATATTAAATCGTCGAATCCTAACCTCAAAATCAATAAAAGAAATAAAATAAATTCTAAGCTAAACGTTGTTTGAATAACTCGATTACCATTATAAAATGGATTTTAAAATATTTATGTTAATTCTTACTAGATATTCGATGGAATACCCTCCAACATAACTCTAAAAAACGAGATTTTGGGTTTACAGTGCCAAAAACCGAATATTTTGAGAATGAAAATATGTAAAATTTTTTTTTGGAGCTTTAAGCTCAGATGATAGAGAATCAAGTAAAATCATAGAGATTATCAAACCGTGAAATCCTAACCTCAAAATCAATGAAAGAAATGGAAAAAAAAATTCTGGGCCGAAACAATGTTTTAATGACTCGATTACTTTCATGAAATTGTTTTTAAATGATTTATGACGATTCTTACTAAATATTTAATTAAATATCCGCCAACATAACCTCTGAAAAACGAAATCTCGGTTTTATAGTGTCAAAAACCTAGGGCCTCCACAATGCGAGACAGGACTATATTTTCAAAATATCGTCTTGATCTTGAAAAATATGAAAATATCGATATTGTCTCATCTTGAATAATTCTTGACATAAATCATATCGATCTTGTCCTTATATATTATCGATTATTGTCGAGAAATCTTGACCTCGACCTTAAAGGCTCGGTCAGATGGAGCACGGAATCCGCATACGGAATCCACTCAAGCACATGCGAGTGAGAGAGAGGTGTATGGAAAAGACCTCTCTCTCACTCTTATGGGCTCAAATGGGTTCCGTCTGCGCATTCCGAGCTTCATCAGCTCCGTGGGACCGCGTCCTAATTCATTAACTTGGTTTTTCCCTTAATTACTCAGTAACTATGGTTACCAATAAAAAAAAGTGTGGGTGTACAGTATATGAAAAGTAAAGTCCTTATACTAAAAAATTTATGAGTTTTATTCAGCAAATCTTTTTTTTGCGATATAAATGCTCATAAAAATTAACTTAAACACTTTTTGTTGAAAAACAGATTTTTCACAGAAGCATTAGGACTTTTCTAAGTAACATGTTATTCAATCGAATCAATAAAATTATTAATTAAATTATTATGTACAATATTAGTCGGATAGAATCAGCCGATTTCGGGTTGAAAATCGGAAAAATTGATAACTCGGGTTTTAAAATTTTTTTCGGTAGATACCAACGCCAGTTTTTTGCGTTTTTCGCGAAAACCGTAAAAGATACAAAATTAAGTCACGTATGAAAAAGATGCGCAGTAAAAAGACAAATCGAAGTAGTTTTTTTTAACCCTAAATCGGTTCAGCCGTTTTCGAGTAAATTGCAAAATACTGCGGTTTTTGGGTTATTTTTTAAAAAATTCATAACTTGCGTTCTACTAAATATTAACGCTTGAAATTTGAATAGGACGTGGGTTTCGTAGGTCTTAACATGTGCCAAAATTTTCAAGAAGATTCGATGGAAACTTTTTGTACGAAGTCGAAAAAACCGAAAGTAGCCCTTTTGAAAAACGGCCATAAAAAAGTTGTTAGCCATCGTAGAGTAAATTTTTTTACGCGCTCTGATTATGTCAACGGTTCTCTACAACACAGTAATACGGCGTTCATTTTGGAGATGTAGAAGTACCCCAAAAATTAATTTAAAAAAAAAAACAAATTTTTGCGCCCCGGCTGGAGACCAGTGGTAGGGGCAACCAAGCTCCGAAGGCGACTACACGCCCAATTCCGCAAGTTTGTTTTTCGGACTTTTTATGTTTCTTTGCACTTTGACAATATCATCGCGAATGGAGTAATGCAAGCCACTAATTATTACAGATTACCATTACAAATTACAGATAAACAATAATAA
>JAPYYV010040870.1:0-11773 GCA_030522625.1 Copidosoma aretas | reverse complement strand
ATACTGATTACGCTCATACCCCGCAGAGGCCGCTGGAGCGCTCTGGCGCGAAGATATGAACGCAGGTCGGATACTTTTCGGACACACCTCGTATATATTTAAGCAGATATGTATTTTTGTTTGTACGTATATATGTGTGTATGTATGTATGTATGTATGTATGTATGTATGTATGTATGTATGTATGTATGTAAGTATGTATGAACGTCTGTAGGGTGTTCTTTTACAAACCGTAAAGATTTTGACGAAAATTTACTGACCCACGTTTTATTCTAAAAACAATTTTTCTACGGGTTCTATATTGAAAAAAGCGTAAGCTTGGTTTCTTTTTTTTTAATATTTGAGATGCTAAAAATATTTTAAATTTCGTGATTTACGGTTATTTTGTGCTTGAGAAGTGAGATTATTAAATTTTAACTCTGGTTTTATTGGAGCTAGAAACTACTTTATTTTATTTTATTCTAAAAATATTAGAATGAACTTTCATAAGCCAATACTTTTAAGACAAACAGTTAAAAAATTTGAATCGTTGCTAATAATTCAGATATTTAAACTGATGATTAACAATTGCCTCACTCTTGTACTAATTTTATAATATTTTATAGTGTTCTTCGTAAAATTTCTTTTCAAAAACGGTTTTTTAATCTATGGGAAAATGAATATTCATGTCAGAAAAAAGTTGTTTATTTTTCGCGGAATGTCATATCGGCGTGTGGGACACATTGCACGGTCCATTTTCAAGCCTGAGATTGCATTTCTTTAAAACACAAATGATCATTACATATTTTCAGTTAAACATTTATTTCAGTGAGTAAGAAACTCGTTTAGTATTATACTAAACGATATTTACGTAAGCACAACCAAGAAAGACCGCATACTTATTCAGTAGTAATTAATAAAAAACAATTGTTTAAAAATCAAGAAAATAAATATATATACAAGTTGTTTATAACTTCAACCTTTGATAGCATGAAAGAGCGATATATTAAATAGTAGAAATAAAATACAACATAGTAACGGTTTTAATGAATAGAAATTGATAATCAAAAAAGAACTTATCAGATACATTAGGCATATTATTGAACAACAGACCTTATTTAAAAATTTTCTCAAATTTTTTTTTATGATGCAACAAAATCTTGGTTACTTCCAATTTTTGAGGAGAAACTAGTATCATACAGTGGTATTTTAAAGTCCCCTTTATCGTTATCGTGCTGGCAACCGTTGTTTTTCATGCTCGTAGTTATTATTTGTCGAAATACAACAAGTTATATTTGGTAGGGCTTCTATCGTCTTGTAAATAATTCTTCGGGTATAAGAATGAGATTATCTACCATTTTTCAAATATCTCTAGCAGCCAGTCTTTCGAAAATCACACCAATTCCTTCCAACGGTCCTTTTCCATGCGATGTTGCAAAAAAGTGCCACTTTTTTGCTATTTAAAATTTTTTAGATGATCAGTAAGATTGATAAAAAAATTATTATTCTTCTACAGTCTACTGGTACCGTCGAAAAAATACAATATTTTTCTAATTTTCTGTGTATTAGATTTCATAAAATCTACTAACTGTCTTAAGCGAGATAAACTGAAACAGGAACGCGGTGGTAAAGTAAGAAATAGAAACAAATCTTGTGAGGTTTAAGTCATATTTGTCATCTTTATAATGTACTGAAAAGGTTTGTATTGTCGCTTAATTGTTATTCCAGTAAACGGAATTGTGAAGTATGAAAGCGCGATTCTCTAAAAAATTACAAATGATTTTCTAATTAATTTTATTGGTTCTCATATTAAAATTCTTTTGGTTATTTACCAAGAAAGAATATCCTCATAATTTAGGTAAACTGTTACTCAACAATTGTAAAAATTTATCGACAGTGGATATTAGGGTCTTTAACGTAGTCCTTTCAGTTGTAAATTATTGTTTGTACTTAATATTTTTAATTATTTCATCATTTTAAATTCGTTTTGATGGATCAATAATGTTTATTGCACCAGGACATTCATCATTTAATCTTAAAAAACAATTATAATCTTTTGCATTACAGGACATACGATCCAAACAGTTATAATAGTTTCTTATTGGTGGCAGCAAATCAGCTGTGATTGATTTAAAATTTGCTCCGTCCATTAATAATTTTAAATTTTCATGTATCAGGCAGACGCAACCTGCATGAGTATCAGAAGCTCCTGCAAACACACAGTGTCAAGGTAGTAAATTTGCAAATTTTGAAAAACTTCATTTTATTGTAGGATGATTAATTTTAAATTTTTTATGCAATTCTTTCAAAATATTTTAAAGAAATCGTTTCTGCATTTAAATTTATTTTCCATCCATATTAATACATATATAATCTTTTTGGCCTGACATTAGTTAAGCATAATCATCGGAATGATGGAACGTCATTATAGTGTTAACAACATCTGCTTCTAAAGATAGATAGCTGGAAATCTTTTGACATCTGCAATCATATGACGTATAGTGGCAGGAGACTACAGCAATATTTTTTTGCATGACCAACGTTGAAGACGGTTAAAATGTTTATTTCATGAGTTTCATCATTTGTTGTATTAAAACTTTTGAGTGAAGTTTCTTAAAATTGTAATTGTATCATCATCATCATCATTAACATCATCTGGACCATTGTCAGTCATATAAAAAATTGTTTTTGTAATGACTTCCGCAATTCATTTCACTTTTTCACTATAATATCTTTTTTGCGTTTTTTTTTTCGCAATCGGCAAAGATCCTAAGACACCTAGTCCACCATTTAAATAACTAACCCAAGCATTACGTAATGTACTTTTGCCCGACGCGGACGGTCCAAAAATTTCTCCACTACTAATTTGATGATATGATTATTCTCTGTTTTCCGACTGTAAGAAATACTATACCTTATTAATATTGACCAACACGATCAAAATATCAAATAATTACATGGTAAATACCCTCGATAGTCTTAAAAAAGTTCACGGACTAAGAACATAAATGGCGTACTACGCTTTTGCGGGCTACGCTATGTGCAGTGATCTCAAAAGCAGCGACCAAGCGTATGTCATAGTGTGATACGTAATGAAAATACTTTAGCATACAGTTGGTCACTGCATTCAAGATCGCAGATATGTAGTCGTTTATAAAATTCCTTACGCGCACCAACTTATTTGTAGGTAAAAGTTTAGCTCCATGATCTCCTCTAATATTATGTAGTTATGCGTCATATAAAAACATAGGTACATACCGTTGTCACTTGATCATTGGTGAGTGCATCATTATTGTCTTTGCCGATGATTTTGATATGCTGGCGACAGAAATCAGAGATTTTTTGTTTTAATGACTCCGCAGTAATAGATAAACTTAGTGCCCGTAGCTGATTTCCTGTAAGTTTTCTTAAATTTAATGCTTTTCGATTTGAACCGATTATTGCAAGGGGATTAAAGGACGCGTCAGTTCGAATGTTTGTTGCTTGTAATATTTGTGATACTTTTTTAGGCAACGTTATACGATTTTATTCAAGTCTTGCTGCCGAGATCTTGCTCTAGTGTAAACACAAATGGCCACAGTCACGAATTGAGAAATCCCAAGATGGCAAAAACCATTGCAAAAGTCACAAGGCACTAAAAAACTGGCAGAGCGGAGAACCACTAGTACGCAGATACTCTGAAGAATTAACTCGACTGCTTCCTTTAGCTTTTTTCTCGATATACTAGCGTAGCTTCACCCTTTAACTACAAAAATATCTATTCCTTGAAATCAAGTATCTATTTCTTTGATTTTTAGTTTTTTGCTTCATAACGACTAGTGAACTGCTTTACTATCTTGAGCCATCCATCTTTAAAAGTAGATGTTATGGACTAGAATTACGTTCTATCAGTCTCATGATTATACTAAACTAATAACAGGCAAAAAAGATTATGTCCCTATTTATGTGGATGATAACAAATTCAAATGCAAAAACGCCTTCTTTCAAATAAGCATTTAACACAATCCAGGAGAGACTACGTGGACTGAGAAGTGTTTTGCTTTGATTGTCGTGCTTGTTTTTAGTTAGTCTCCTTGCATCTTACGAACTGAATGCTTGTTTTTTAGTTAGCTGTCTCATTCCGGAATCTATCATTTTTATGAGTCCATTATAGTAAGTTTTCTTTAGAAACCTCTAAGTTTAATAACTTAAATAAATCTCTACCATAAACGCAATGCAGATACTGTTTTTACCTATTGTTACAAAACATTTACATCACTATCGTGGTGTTGTTTTAGGTATAATGGTTTTAATTCGACAAGTTGTTTACGTATCATAAAGAATTCTCCACGCAAGATTTCCTCAATAATAATGATCATTTGGCTCCTCTACGTACTAATTAAATTATAGAATGAGATCGTCAATCATGCATGTCTTAATTTACAAATGCCAACCATAAGTGATTGTGAAGACAATTGTAAAAGTAAAGAAATATCTTTCTGTAAAAAAATGTTTGATCGTATGTATTTTAATTTGGATGATGATTAAAAAAATATAATAATAATAATATATTTAGTATTTCTAAAATATTTGGTAATTATCATAACAGTGTAATTAATAACGTAATTCTAACTTCACCCAATAATTATACTTTTTTCTTAAACAATAAAATTTTATGTAAATTAATTAGAGAAACTACAACATACACCATACATAAAGAAACGTGTAAAGGTGTTGACAAATCAGATGATGATATTCATATAAGTTTTCCAGTGAAAATGTTAAACAATATTCGTGAAGGACTACCATTTTATGTGATTCGATTGAAATTAAGAATAGTGATGTTAATTTGAAATTTAAGTATATCGGTTGGTTTGTGTTACTGTACACGATTAAGAATAACTTAACTATTGAAATGTAACGTTGAAGTTGAAATAATTACAGGAAAACAAATTAGTAATACTGTATTTATTTTAATGATAACTTTGGATACTGGTAACGCTTGATTATTACCTTTTATTTTATACAGAAAACAGTTTCTATCAGTTATAGCATTTGCTATGACGATAAAAAAGTCTCAAGGTCAAAATTTCGATAATGTGGGTTTATACTTACAAAATTTTTTGTTTTTTCACGGTTAATTATACGTAGCCTCATTAAGATGCGAAACTAAAGATAGTGTTTTCATTCTATTAAATAGAGTGAATAATTTGATTACTAAAAAAATTGTTTAAATAGAAATTTTTAGTTAAAGTTTAATATCAAAATTAATTATTTACTTTGCAATTCAATGACGCAAGACTATAATGTAAGTTATCGTATCGATGTATTGTCGACTATTTGATGATAATACATGACATGATGTATTATTATCTTATAATCACATGTTTTTGTTAGAAAATTATAATTATAATCATAATTTTAATATTTTTGTCCATTGAATATCTGATTTAAAAGTAACGTTGACCAATAAATGTTATTATTTACATATTTTTTTGTAACAAATAAAGTTTTGATATGATTACTTATTATACAGGTTATACATGATTCTTTAAATATTAACTTTATATTATTTTTATTTAAATATACTTTCATTTTAAGAATAAAAGATATACCCTTATTTGTTGTAAAAAAAGTAGTTAAAGATTTATTTTATGCACACATTTCTTACATACGACTTCAGATGAATATATGCATACAAACATACATACGTACATACATACATACACACGTACATACGTACACTATACGGACACTTATTCAGAAACTCTGAAAATCAAGGCTCCGCGTTTTAAATGTTACGAATGCGGGTATTACACAGCTGCTTGCACCTAACCTTACTTACTTTTACACGTGCAGGGGGACTCACCTCGAGGAGCTCCAGTTCGCAGAGTTTGTGAATTAGTGTCCACATAGTGTACATACATTAACCGTACATACATACCTACGTACATACATACATGCATACGAACACACGTACACATCTATATACAAACATACATACATAGGTACATACGTACATACACGAATATATACATACATACTTACGTAAATACATACATTCGTGCACGTATGTATGAATACATACTAAGCTACAAACGTACACACACATAAACGAACGTGCATACTATTTCACACACATACATACGTAATTCTGTGCATTCATACATTCGTGTATACAAACATACATGCTTACACACACACACACGAATACACATACGCACATACAATGACACATACATACATACCACACATACATCTAAATCTCCGTTCTACATAAATGTATACATAAATACATGATCTGATACATGAATAATTGTACGTAACTACATGGACACGAACATAAAGACATACATGTTTGTATACGCATACATACACGCATACATGTATACATACATACATACATTTACATGAACATACGTGTAGATATATATATATACATACATACATTCAAACATAAGTGCATACGTGTACGGGACGTTCTTTTAAAAACCGAACACCTTTCTGACTGATACATGTTTGATTTGGCTGCATTTTTTTTACAGGGTCAACATTGATAAAAGGAAGGCACGTATTTTATTTCTTTTTTTTTTCAGTATATTTTGGACGCAAAAAAAACTAAATTTTCGCGATTTCGGTGATTTTGGGCTTAATTAGTAATTTTCAAAAATACATAACTCTGGTCTAATTTGGGCTATCAGATTGTATGTTTTCTTCATTTTAAAGGTGAAAAATAAGCTTTAAGAAAAAAATACTAAAAAAAAATATTAGAAACCATTTAAAATTGTTAATATTAATTTAAATGTTTAAATTGATTTTTAACCACCCCCCCTCTCCTTACTACTCATAGTAAGTTTCATGTATTATCATCGTATTCTACGTCAAATATCCTTTTAAAATACTTTTTTACTCAATATGGAAATCAATCAAACTACTGGAAAAAATTAATCAACTATGTCACAACGGCGCGGCGCCCGGGTCCCACTGCGCGCCCTTCATTCTTGTCTCTTATCGGTTTTCTTTGGAATAAAGATGATTATTTTAATTTTTTAATAAATACCCTTATTATAGTCAGAAAATATGTACCTTAATTATTTAAACATTTTTACTGCATTTTTTTTTTTTTTTTTATGGGAATCATTTCATTTTATTTTTAAGTTCCCTTTATTGTCAACGCTTTTTAAACACGTGGTATCAGTATTTTTTCTTCTTCGTATTTAGCATTACTCGAATGATGATACGTTATGTTTGGCAGAGCTTCTGTCGCCCAGTAAAATAATTATTAGCGAGATCGAATTGGATCGTTCGCCCTTTAAAGACTAGCTCTAGCAGCAAGTATTTTGAGTATGCCACATATTTTGTTAATGGTCCTCTTCCATAAGAAGTTGGGAAAAAGTTACTTGTCTTTCTCAATTGAAAACTTTATATTTGCATGTATGACGCCAACACAAAAATAATAAGTACCAGATGCTCCTGCTAATACACAGTGTTTAAATCGTTAATTTGCAACTTTCAAAAGACTACTTGCTGGATGGCTCAGTTTGAATGTATTATAGAATTCTTTCAAATTATTCGTAATCAGGCGTTTCTGCTTTTGGATTCGGATAAAGGTAACGTTTAAGCTATCATAGCATGATTCTCATCTCCTTATTTAAGAATTGGAGGCAAAGTAATTTTCATCGTCCGAATAAAAGAATACAGTGATAATTTTTAATTAACTTATGTTGACTACTACTACTACTACTACTACTACTACTACTACTATTTTATTTTGTAATTCTTAACAAAGTCATTTTAATATGATATAGAGACAATAATAAAGTAATTTTTTTGTCAATGATTTTTATTCATGCACTTATGACAAATATTTTTTTTTCATTTATTATGAAGCCTCATCGACAAAAAAAAGAGTATTTATTGAAAAAATTATATAATGTTTGTTTTAAAGACAACCAATGAGACGCGAGAAAGAAGGGAACGCAGTGCGACCCACGCTTTTGTGACGTAGTTAATTAATTTTTTCCGATAATAATAATAATTTTCCCATTGATTAAAGAGTGTTTATGAAAGACAATGTTACGTACAATACGATGGTAATACTAAAAACTCGCTGCGAAAGGGTTCAAATTGTTGAAAATTAATTTTAACATTTCAATTAATAATAAAAATCTCAGAATGATGATAATTTTTCTTAAAAGTATTTTTTTCAAAGCTCATTCTTTGACCTTTTAAATAAAGAAAAAAAAAAAAACTATTTGTAGTCTGAGTAGAACCAGGATAATGTATTTTTAATAATTACTTCCTAATCCCCAAATCGCCGAAATCGCAAAATTTTAATCCTGTCTAGCGTCCATAATACAGTAAACCAAAAATACATGTGACTCTTTGTTTAATGCAGAACCTGTAAAGAAAGCGTCATCCAAATCGAGAATGTGCCGAGCAATTTTTGTCTAAATCTGTACGGTTTGTAAAAAAACGTTCCATATTCATATATTCATCCATACGTACGTACATACATCCATCCATACAAACGTACATAAGTTCATACATACGTTTGTACGTACATAAATATATACATACATATGTATATTTATACATCAACGTATAGCTACATACGTATATATATATATGCATTCGTATGTACACACCTAATACCATAGACACGTACGAACGTACTTAAATACATACGTACATACATGCAGGTGCATATAAAGGCTGTTCACAGCGATATGATTACGGTCAGCTTAACACAACCACAAATTTCGAGCATAGCTATCTGACAGTAATTCTATCACTTAGAGGACCTCTAGGACATTCCTACATATGTACGTTCATACTTACACACGTACAAACATATGTGTACGTACGTATATACATACAGACATACATATATACATACATACATACAAACGTACATATATCCATACATACGAACGTGCGTACATACGTACATATTAACATTTATACTCATATACGTACAAGTACATAGTAATGTACGTAAATACAAACTTATTTGTGTAGCTACAAATGCGTACATACATACATGTATGCACACATAGCAACAAACATGCAAACGTTCATAGATACGCCAATTCATTCGTACGTATATACATCATGCATGCATACATACATACATATGTACGCACTAAGAAACACGCGATAGTATATATACATTTATCCATACAAGCACTAAACCTGTAGGGATACACCCATAACAAGATACAAGACTACAATTATTCTTACATACCCATTAATGTCTATAAAATCATTCTTACAAGCGTACTAACATATAAATATACATGCTTATATCCTTGATCTGATTGAAATGTACATGCATTCATACTCAAACTTATAATTTGATACGTACATACATTCGAACGTACATTCATACATACATACCCTTATATATACCTTTATTTATACATACATATATACACTTATACATACATGATTGCAAACATAAAATTAATCTCACATATATGCATATATAGATACATACATATATAATTACAAAATTACATACATACACACATGCATACGTACGTAAACACATATGTTTATACATACATCAATAAATACACATGTATGTACATCAATACATAGATATACATAAATAAGTACAAATATACATACGTACATACACACTAACGTACAGAAGTACTTACATTGATACATACTGACGTATAGATTCTTTATTTACACATAAAATTAATCATGCACACAGGCATACATTTATTCATACATACATACGTGTATACATGAATATGCACGCACGTACATAACGAAATAAACACATGCATGCGTATATACCAATGTGTACACGTGCATGCATTAATTATTTCATGCATACTTGCATATATGTATACATACATATAAAGATACGTTTATCCACACATAGGTACACACGTACATACATATGTACATTTAAAATAACATACACACAAGCATAAATATACGTACGTTTATTCATACAAGACATGTACACATATCTATTTTTATACATACATAACTAAATACATAAATACAAATATATACTTAAAAAACTACCTAAGGAAAAACATTAATTTGTACAAGCTCACGAACGTGTAAATGAATATGCAAACATGCCTAAACTGATCAAATTATACAGTCACATGTACGTACATTTTTACATAATAACTGGGTTTAATACATACATTCGCACATGCATACACTCTTGCATAATTTATACCTACATTTATCAATATACTCATACATAGATAAGAGCATGCATAAAACGATGCTTACATATAAACATACGTTCATACACATATTCATACATACATACATACATACACACATACATGCCTACATGCATACGTACATATGTACATACATAAATAAATATGTACATACACCTCAAACAAGGTGATTCTTCCTAAATGTGTACCCTTTTAACCAATGAGGTTTTAAGATTAGATAGAATCAACTAATCAAATATAAATACTGAGGCAGGCTCGGGAAGAATCAACTTGTCTCGGGTATACATACATGTGTGCATACATGAATACATACATACTTAAATACAGTCATACTCACATAAATACCTAAATACGTGCATGTGTACATACATTTAAACAAATACTAATATTCACACAATGATTCTTAAGAAAAAGAAACATAAAAAGACGTGAAAACATACCTAGACCCATTAACATATGTATGTCCCATATGTACATTCATACATGAAT
This sequence comes from Copidosoma aretas, assembly GCA_030522625.1. Classification (NCBI taxonomy): domain Eukaryota; kingdom Metazoa; phylum Arthropoda; class Insecta; order Hymenoptera; family Encyrtidae; genus Copidosoma; species Copidosoma aretas. The sequence goes on along the minus strand of JAPYYV010040870.1, from coordinate 1,106 downwards.
AAATAGTTACATACATTCATTCGTAAACACGGATGAAAATACACAATTTGGCACGACTATATGATTGATCAGAAAATAATACATAATTATACAATAAAACTTACCTGCCAACCTAGTTGCATGAATGTTTATTAAGGAAGACGTTAATTTTTTGTTTATTTTCTTTATAAAGCCTGTTAAAAATCAGGTTTAAGTACCTAAAAATTTGTATAGAATTGGTAAACATTACTGTTAAAATTGTCTATCCCTTGCTTTAAATCACCCGAAGTTTCTTATAATATTTTCATGCAAAAAACACTCAAATTGCTTATTATATGAAAAAACTATGGAAATGATCAATTTTTATGTTCATTTCCATCTATTTTTGTCTTTTAAATCTAATAAAATCAATAGTTTGGGCCTACTCTTTAAGCGTGAAAAGTTTTAGAAAATAATTGCGAAAAACGCAGAAATAATTTAAAGAAAAGACAGAACGAAGGCGAATGAGTCCGTAATAGCATTGGGCCAGGCTCCACGAAGTGGCTAGAGTGCTATTACTAGATAGTAGAGTTATAAACTGACAATTTGACGTCCATTCAAAGTCCGCAAGCCTTCGCAAGCCAGAATTACGATCGGTTTTGTTATAATAGATGTTAAATAAAAATTTTCTTTCAAACATTTTACCAATAGATTTCTGTGTTAAATATTGAAAACGTTTTTTATCGAATAGATCGAACCCAATTTTTCTTATTATTTTGGAATTAGGTGAATATTAGAAGATTTAAGGTGATGAGAAAAAATATTTATTTCATTGAAAAATTTGACTTCATTTTATCTTTCAAAAGGATTTTTTACGTAGAATTTTTTATTATCCAAGAAAAAAAATTTGATCCATACTTCACACACTTTTTATAGAAGCTTTGTTAAAGCTTGAAAACAGACCATATTTATCCTTAATTATTAGCATTTGATACTGCCGTTGCTGCTCATCTTTCGTCAATATTGCATTGAAATCAGATATCAATTTGACTTCTCTCTCTGCCACATTATTAACAACTTTTAGATTTTAAACAATTTTTAAGCCTTTATTATAACTTCTATCTTCACTCCATTTTGACGAATCTTTC
>JAPYYV010040867.1:0-11663 GCA_030522625.1 Copidosoma aretas | reverse complement strand
TACGAACCTCGTTACGGCCCTCGCCTTCGGCTCGTGCCGTAAACTTCTCGGTTCGTAAATATAAGCCTTTCCGAACTCGTACGAAATATACTATTTCTTGCTTTTAAAGTTTTTCTCTAAAAGTATTTTTATAATGCTTTAAATGACTAAAATCGATTTAAACTGGCTGAAAAATCTTCAGCAGTCGTGGCGTACATGCAAAAGCTTAGTTTTTTGCATAAATTTATTGCTTGTGTTTTTTTCTCCTCTCCTTCTTCGTCTTCCAAAAATTCCTTGCTACCTAATTCGATGGACGCTCAGTTTGTCCATCATCTTTTTGTCATCCATTATATACGTCCTCTCTTTCTCTTGACTAGCTGTTTTACGTTAATTTTATCATCCACAGTATCAGAGGGGGAAAAAGAGGGAGAGAGAGGACTCGTGTGATGCGATAGCATCCCGTACAGCAGGCAAGGTATATAATATAGGAGCGACCGTGCGGCGAAGGAGTCGAAAACCTCTGGTGAACCCTACTTACCCCCCACCACTCGACGGATACTATATAGAAGCCGGCTCTTTTTCGGTCCAACGCCGTTCGCTGCGCATCCCCTCCTCTCGGGGCCCCCTCGGTTTGAGCCATCACGTGCACACTGCTGCTGCTGCTGCAGGGCCTCTAAGACATACATAAGTACATTCGTGTACGAACAGCTTCTTCTTCCCCCTCCCACCCCCGCGAGAACAGCTCTTTCGGACGCTGGCGGTCGAGGACCGAGAAGCTGCTGTCCTCCTTTTCCGGCGAGTGCACATACGCGTTGCTAGGCGTCCTCTCCCCGTTGCTAGGGCCCATGGCTCATCCACCTCCCCCACCACCGCTCACTCCGGTGAGAGGACCGGAGAGTGCAGTTCTTTCGGGGCCCACTCGTAGAAGCCTCTTTTTCCCCTCCCCCTCCTCCTCTTCGCCGTGCATCTAACTGGCCGATGCAGCAACAGCCTAGCCCGGCGGGCCTCTCTCCCACTGCGGGAGCAGCTCCGGTGCATCGCACGCGGGGGGAGGGGGGGGGGGGAGGACCCGAAAGTGCGGCTTCTCCTCCGCCGGCTGGTGCATGCGGCCCTTCTCCCTCCCCTCTGCTCCTGGCGAAATGCACTTGGCCCGAGCCGGTATGGTGCAGCAGCGAAATATACGGAGAAGAGAAGGCACTGCCGATGCAAGTCTCTCTCCCCCTCTAGTTGCTAGGTCCACTTGCCCCCCCCCCCCCTTTCTCACAAATAGACGGATGTACGTGTGCACGTGTGCTGTATATACCGCATGGGCGCGACGTTGCCGATTTTTGTGCAACTGCATTTTTTTCGGTGCCTGCACGGCGCGCTGTGTGCCCCTGATGCTGCCCTGCCGCCATTGCGTTGCTGCCTACGTGGTTCTGATGCACTTTTGGCGTAGTTTCGAGGGGAGTTTGAAATTTTCTTCTGAAATCGGTTCGGTGTATTTGTTGTTTTATTGGAAATTCAAGTTTTATGAGGGTTGCCGTTTGGGTTTCATTAGATTTCTGGTAACCGTCACGATAAAATAATTATCGTCGGTATGGAGGAAGAAGGGGGCAACCTCGAAAACGCGACTAAAAAGGGAGCTATCTCACCTAATTTGTAGTGATGGTACCCTTTGTACGCGAAACAGAGGGACCCCTTTTTCGCAAATTTTTCTCGAGCCCCTTTTTAGTCATTTTCCAAAGATAGCCTCGGATAGCCTGCTTCTTACTCCATACCGACGATATCGGGGTGATTCAAACAAAATTCTTTGTCTTTTTTGGTCGCCCAGAATATTTCTATTTTAAGTTTTTCAGCTACAAACGAGGCTACAAAGCAAGCAACTTGTTGTAACAGCATGTAGACAGCAAGTTGTTCGCACGAGTCCCGATGATGAAAAATCAGCGCACACGCGGGCAGAGAAGCGTCCACGTATCACCTACTACTCAAGTACGAACAGAAATCCAAGGGTAGCGCGAAAAATGTAAAAATCGTAGAGAAAAAGCGTATACGAGCGGCAACGCCGGGAGATGCACATGCACGCGAACTGCATATATATACGTATAGAGAGAGAGAGAGAGAGAGAGAGAGAGAGAGAGCGTTGAGGAGGACGAGAAGAGAAGAAAAAGACACACTCGCGAACGAACGCATGCGGCCAACGCGCTAGTGTACATTATATACACGATATGTACAGGCGTTCTATACTGACGCAACGTAATAAGCGTGTGTGTGTGTGTGTGTGTGCATGTTCGAGTTTTAAAACTCCCCGCTGCAGTATAAGCGTAAGTATGATCCGGTGCAGCGGCCGGCGGCCCAAATGCAATTTCTTCCCTGTCCGATGCAGGGCCCTATACCGTACACTTGTACGGCTACGCTGCGCACACTCCGCGCAGCTCAGCTCTGCGCAGCCTCTTTCTCTTGACAGACGGGCTCGCGCGGTGGGCCCCCCGAACTCTCGCTCGCTCGCGAAACGCCCGATGGAAGCTTGCGATCTCCGATATCGCCCCCCCCCCTCTCTCCCCTTCAAAGTCCCTCCTCGACAGTGGTGCATCGGGGAGAAACGCACGCCGTACCGCGTCTTATTTTTCCCTCTCGCGGTCGGGCGCTCCTCGCACGGCTTACGCAACGCGCGCCGCGCCTTTGGATTTCGTCGGGGGAAATCCTAGGCCTTCCCAGCGCAAGGCGCGGACCTCGAAATTCGATACTGTGCGCATGACACGTGGTATAGGCCTCTTTTGCACGTATGCGCGACAAACTTTCTCTGCCGTCAGCCCCTTCCGTTGGGACTTTGGTCCCAGAAGGCGTCGCGATCCAAGATCTGTTCTTTGAAAAAGAAGATCCTTTACACTCTTGTTCCGTACACCTTTATTCCCATGAAGTTACGGGGCAAAGCTCGCGTCGATCTTGCGGACAATGGGCCGAGTTTATGCAGCGCAGCTGCAGGATCCCAAGGAATGCGCGCCTGCGCCTGGCACTCCGAAGGTCATCATCATCATCATCATCGTCACCATTACCTTGTAGGCTCGTAGTTCGCTTTATTCTCGGCTGCCGTTCGTGCGCGCGACGATGAAGTACAATAGCAGTCAAGTCGTGGACGCGAGTCCGACCATTCGGCGAACCTAATACTTTTTAGCGGGTTGAAGTTGGCCATTGTGCCCCGGTGCATCTGTCGCCTATTTCGTTTGTATGGGCATTCCCCAGATCCTGTTTCTGATGAGCCCCCTGAGGCGATGCTTCGAGTCCGATAATGAGCCGTGCACGAAGTACGTACAAACATTATAGTATATGGCACAGTGGGGCCTCCTAAGTCTACTTTAATGTTGTGCGCAAACTGCAGAATACACCTATATCTACCTACAAAGGGACACGTATAGGTCAAAGTAGGTAGATAGGTAGGTAGTTGACTTTGTTGTCCGGTTGTTTTGGGATAAGGGTGTACGGAAGATTTAGCTCGCACAGTAGCTCGCGCCTCTGTCGCCCTTTCAGAGGGAATCTTCACAATGCGCAATTATGCTCCACGAAATTTACACTGGCGCGTCGTTGCGACCAAGTATACAGCGGAACGCGCCTGTGTGCGTGCGTGCGTGAAGTTCGTTGTGGGCTTACAATTATACGGGCTTGTGCCTTCTACTCTTTCTTATTATTCCTCTTTCTCCTCTTTGTATTTAACATTGAATAATTAAGTCATTTTTAAAGATCAAAAATCCTGCATTCGCAATTGTCACTCGTTGTTACCGCAGCTGTTGCTTTGTTGTGCGCATCGACAACCGACTCCGGTCTCGTTATTTTTCTCATGCACCTTTACAAAACTCATTAACGGGATTTTTTCGTCCGCGCTCCAATAAGAGACGGGGAGAAATTTACCAGGGTGCGTGAAGTTGTTTGAACGCGAGCTCGGCGGTGGACAAACATATAATCGTTGATCGCGGTTGGGAGGGACAATCGGAACATTAATGATTTTTCCTACTTCGGGCGTTTTTGAGAGGCCGGTGTGCCCTCGGTAGGAACACTCAAGTGCGATCCAACCAGGGCTACGTTGCGGACCCTCGGGCCGCAAAATCGCCCTGGAGGCGATCGCACTTTTGTGACGAAAACTACTATTTTACTGACTTGCTTGCCCTCTATCTCGTGTTTTCATCACCTTTCGCTATATGTATTATTTTTACTTGGGGGGGTGTAAAAATAATTATTTTGGCGATCAAGAGCACACGCATATAGTTTTACTTTTTCAAGGTGCCACCTTTTTTTGACTGTATGTGTCAAACCAAGTAAGTCTCTCAAACGTTTTACTAGTTCTAAAATGTTAAATTTCAAAGAAAGTTATAGATCCATGTAGAAATTTTTGAATATGATATTCAAGTTTTAATTCTCAAAAATGATTCGTAGAAATAAGTAGAAATAGTGAAAGTATGAATTATGATGTGTATGAATTTCTATGTAACACCTGTACTTTTAGCCAATTGAAAGATTTTTGAAATGTAAATTTTGCATTTTATTTCTCCGTCACGCAATGTCTTTTGTACTAAATGTTACACGCGTGACTTGATTTTTATATCGTATTGAGTGGTACTCACATGCAGAACAGCGTCCACGTCCATGATGTCCTTTGAAATGCTCTTGATAGCGCAACCTGCAGCATTCAAACAATACTTTTTTTTAGTAAAAATTCTGCGGTGTTTATGTGATAGTACACAAAAACAATTTGGAGCAAATTACTATGTACAATCTGATTTTCACATTAGGGAGAAAACAAATTTCAATAAGGGCCATTATTTGGAGAAATATATCATCATCAGTTAAAATATACTGTCACAGTTACTGCGTAACGTTTGTAACGCAAGTTTAGTGAACAATTTTCTGCAACCATCAACTTAATAATGGACACATTATCGTATAGTAAAAAACATAAACATTATGTGAAATGAAAGCTATGAAATATTTTGTATATTGTGGAGGTTGATATTGGGCTGGGCTAACTATAGCCTCGCAGCCGATTTCAAATGATCAAGTGGAACAAAGTATCAAAACCAAGCTTGAATAGATATAAACTTTTTGAGACAGACAGTCTTCGGACTTGCATACATGTACGAGTATGTATCAATGCAAAAAGTGGTCGCAACTTGCACTACCTAGATTATATTACGTTGAAAAGTCGTTTCGGATCCCAAAATAGACAATTTATCAGTGGTCTCATTGTTTGTTCTAATAAAATTAAAGTTACTCCTGCGTGCCCAAAAATCAATGCAGGTCCATCGACAGTGACATCACGCCAGGAGAACTGGAGATGCTGCCGGTAACATTGTAACAGCTGGCGTCCGCGAGCGAAGCCATCAGGCGCATCGGCAGTTCAGAAAATAATGTCCGGCCACATACTTTCGCAGAAAGCCCGCCATGAGAACGGAACAGAAGAGAATAAGAAGAAGACGCGAGAGTCAGTCTTGCGCTTAACGAGCACAGGTATCAACGCAGCAGCGAGACTTTCTCCAAAATTGCAGCAGCGTCCCACAACGCGCGCGAGTCGTAGGCGAGCCTCGCTTTGTCCCTCTCGATCGCCCCCTCGATTCTTCGGCTGACGAGTTTTGAATCATCCCGACTCGGGCAGCAGTTTTACGACGCAGATACACGCTGTGTATTATACAAGTGTATACAGCGGTCGCGCTTTGGACGTCGCGAGAACGACGCACCGCCGCGTGCCCGAAAAGCTTTCTCGGGAGGAATAGCGGGGAAAAACCTGCTCCGCGCCTCCTTCCTCCTCTCGCGTGCGGTTCGTCGTCTCCCCACGGGCTGCGAAATTATCCTTTGGCAGCGGTAATTGACGAGCACGTCCTACTATCTCGAGTTTGCTACGATAAATCGGAGCTGCACGAAAGAATGGTGAAAAAGCTTTCGAAATCGGTTTCCGAAGCGCAAAAATTACCTACAAAAATGGTAGAAGCAGACAGCAAAGAGCAGATGGTTAAACATCATCGTAGTTACCGAGCGTACACGAGCCAGCTCGCCTCGGGGGCCAATCGCAGAGGGATAAATGGACGCGGGAGTAGGCGTTTCGCGAAAAAGGAACGGGGAACAAAAACGAAAAAATCGGCGGAAGAAACGCCGCATTTCCGAGGTGAAATCGGGCGAGAAGAAATTCGGCCCGAGAACCCGGGGCGGCTCGTGCCGCTTCTCTCCTCCCGGACCTCCTCCTCCTTAGCCGGCTGCTCGCCGTGCCCGGCCGCATCACGCGCGAGGAGGAAGAAAAGAAGAAAGAGCATCGCGGGGCCCCAAAGGAGCACACGTATACACCTACCTGCGGGCCCATCCCCCTTTCTCTACACGGACGACTGCATCAGCCCCCCTCCAGCTCCTATGCCCCCCTTCGTTCGTTTTCGCCCGTCCCCGGGCCCTCTTTCTCCCCCCGTAAAGTGCACGGGCCCTTCGTGCAGCGGGAGCCGGGCTGCGGCGGCTGGGCCCCCCTTCTTTTTTTTTTGGCACCGGGAGCCAGCCCCCCCCCCCCCCCCACACCGCCGCGCGTCTCGCTCGGCTCTCTCCTACCCCCACCGTGCCGGCTGCCTGCCGAAAAGTGCAACGGCCTAAATTTTGCGGCGACTAACCGGCGGAGGAGAAGTAAAAAAAGGAAGCAACAGCGAGAGGAGCGCTCGCTGCACACACGCGCGGGCTCTGTTGCTTCTCTCTCCACTTGTTCGCTCCGAGAGGCCCGGGCTCTTCGCCGTTGGATTTTTGGCGCGCCTCGCCTACGCGAAAACTATCATCCTGCACCGCTGCACTTTTTTTTACCGCGTACAGAGTTACCGCTCGCGTGGGTCGAAATATTTACCATCGGTGCGTCGTGGGATTTTTTACCGCGCGGATACAAACTTTCGGGACCTTTTTTTTCCTGCCGGAACATTAAAATTCGATGTCCGATCCAAAAATCGGCAAACCATTTTCAGAGCACCCGATACGATGTACCGATAGGTGTACGTAAAAAATGCAGTAGGTATAAAGCACACGCATCGACGCCGACGAGGAGGAACAAAAAAATCAAGCGAGATCGCGGCGCGGAGAACGAAGACAAAAGAAAAATGGCAGCGGCGGAAAAAAAGAAAATGGCGCGCATAGAGAGAAAGAGAGAAGCGCAGCACGGAGGGAGAGAAGGAAGGAGCGGTAGCGCGATAGCCGAACGAACGGGCGACCCGGGGACCTTGGGCTGCACGGAGAGCCGCTTTCCCCGCGCCGGGCCGCGTATATAGCCCCGAACGCGGTGCAACAACCTAATTTCTAGAGCCCCCCGCTTCCTCCTCTCGGACCACAGACGCCAGCAACTTCGAGAGGGAGAACCTCTGCCAAATTTCGCCTCCTCCTGCACCTCCTGTACGTATGCCTCTCTCTCTCTCCAACACGAGTGCCGCTATATATGCGTCTTACCCCCCCCCCCACGCCGCTACTCGTTTTCTCCCTCTCCGCCCGAACGCGGCAATTGTCACCGTCGCTCTTTGTTGCACGGCTGCATCAGCAGCTATTATATTACATTATCGTTGTACCTATACTCGAGAGGACGGTCAGTGGCTTGTCCCTCGTTCTCTCCTTCTACGCCCGAACGACGATACGCGCGGGCAGCCTCGCCAAGTTTCCATCCTCAGCCGCGACGACTCCGATGAATAACTATACCCTGTACATATGTTCGCTCGCCTTCTTCCATTTCGTTTCGTCGACTCTCGCTGCGGGTAAGTACAACGTGTGGGTGTGTTTTGCCAATGCCCGAGGTCGGAGCGATTACATTATACATTCGTCGTCGTTGCAACTTGTCGTTGCGAAACTCGCGGGCCGCTTTGATTCCTCGCGATCCAGGATCCGCACCGCCGCGCGACCCCGCTGGAGAATCATCGGTATTCGAGGAGTACGGGGAAAAATAAAAGGACGCCGCTCGCGCGCTCGCGAATGACTATTTTTCTTCGGGCGCGCTCCGTTTCTTTCGGAGCGCTGTACATATTTTTGGCGACGCGCATTTCAAATCGATTAAAATAATACTTGGGGGGGGGGCAGTGCACACACTCTGTTGGTCTTTTTTCGACCGAGAGTCGCCGCATCGCGTTTCCCCGGCGGGTGCATAAACTCGCGGCCACCAGGAAATCCGACGCCGCTATTTTTGCGGGCCCCGACTTTGCTGCCCGTCTATAAATACGCGTGTATTTTTCACCGTCCCCGATCCTCCCCGCGCGAAGACGCCGATTTTCGGCTATCCCCGGCTCTGCGGGCATACACAGGTACATGGGGAGGAAAGACCACCTGCCCGCGAAACCGGCCGTTCTCTCTCTCCTCTTCGGCCGTTCGCGCGCGCGCGGCCAAGTGCATTGGCCCCGGGGCCGAGCGTGTGCGTCAACTCGGCCGCTTATAGAAGAGCGGCTCGGTTGCGTGCGTGCGCCGGCGAACAAAAAACATGGTGCAGAGCGGCGAGGGGGAGGCCGCGGAAAAAACGCGCCCGATGCTCGAGTTTCTTCCCGTGCGGCCCGGAACGAGTAGGCGCGAGCTCTCGGGAAAGATCGGCTCGCCGGGCGCTCGACGACTGTCGTCGATGAATTTCGGTACTGGAAAGTGAGCGAACAGAGCCCAACGAAATGGTCAGCTCGTTATCGGTCGTCCGGGGTGCGCTTTCATCATTATCGCACGAAAAACAGGGGCAGAGGAGCTGTATACGTGTGTATAATACGACAGCGAAACGAATGTTGAATACGCGCGGTGTTCCAGACATCAAAGACTTTTAACGATAATTTTCACGCGCAAATGAATCGAGCCGCCGCGGTGCGGTCATCCGACCGAACGTTTGTATGTTATACATTCGGCGGGCAGTGACGAGCTGTCCGCTGTACATTTCACGGGGGAAAAGAAACGGGCGTGCGAGAAAAACACACAATTGCATTTCTGGCCCCCCCCCCCCCCCCCCCCCCCCCCCCCAATGTGAGTATTATTATTTACATTTCATGGCATAGACATTGCGCGCCTATCGCACGGAAAACATCTCGGGGAGGACTCGTTGCTGAAATACACGTGCATTATACACATGCAGCTGACACGTCCGATGGGGTGCATCATGTATACGTTATACTATATATAGCATGCGCGTACATCGATACAACTGCGCTGCAGTGTCTACAGGAATACCCCGAACGGCTCGTCGTTCAATAAACCAAACGTCAATTAGCGCGAATCGCGCGACACGCGACAATCATAAATCCAATGAGCGAAAATGCGCGGCCTTAAAACGCGATGTAATACAGCGGACGATGCTGAAATGGGGAAATAAAGGCTACATGTTCGACCGATAAGCAGTACCATTCGCGTCCGTCGACGAAAAAAAAAAAAAAAAAAAACCAGAAAAACGCGAAAAAAAAAAAAAAAAAAAAAACAAAAAAAAAAAAAAAAAAAAAAAAAAAAAAAAAAAAAAACCAGAAATACGCGAATGAATAAAAATCGAGAACAATCTCCATCGCACGTCCGTTTGAGCATCGCTGCCACGACGTCGCTGCAGCTCTGGGCCGATCTGCGCGCGAGGGAGAAAAAAAATGGCAGTAGCGGCCGCAGCGGTCGAAATATTTAAACGCGACGACGAGAAGACGAAGAAGCAGAGACCGAGGAGCCGCGCGGGGACACGCCACCGGTGTAGGAGCAAAAAAAAGCCGCCCGACGGACGATGACCGCGGAACATTTTTGCATCCCCCCGCTCGAGAGTGCGGCCCGGAAAGATAGGCCCGCCGCGTGTACGATGCGTTCTCTCTCTCTCGTGGTTTCAGCGAGTGCTGGCTGAGTCCATACGTTTTTGCGTATACACGGCGCGATGGATTTGAAACTTATGCAGGTTGAATTATATCGAAAAGTCAAGCTGGAATGTTTTTTGCTCCTTCAACGAGTCAAAAGACACTCGCGCGGAGCAGCCGTGTACCTGTATATACTATTTCTAAAAGATATCTGCCGTTCCGTTGCTTCCGAGTGCACGACCCGAAAAATGTTTATGTTTGCGCGTGCAGAGATCGAAAACGGATACTTCGCAGCGCGGGACCAGAGATCGACCGTGAAAAATAGTATTTTGCATCGCAGGAAACGCGTGCCGCTGGATATTACAAAGGTACCGGCCCAGCAGAGTCCGTCGGCTAAATAAGGGCGTGCGTGGAATTTCACACCCGCCGTCCCCAAAAACATCAAACGGCCGTGGACGCGCAGAACAGCGGGGAAAATTCGACGAAGAAGCACCGGAACAGCGAAAGACGATCCCAAGGCCCGAGGAGCACCGCAGCGCGCGCAGCGGAGCCGATGAAAAGATTCTCGCGGTTTTATTTCTGGCTCGTCATTCGGACGCTGGAGCGCGAAGCTAAGCGGAGCAGCGAGGACGACGACGGGAATTGGGCGCGGGGGTGCATCGACGCCGCGAGAGTTATGAATAGCCTGCTCCGTTCGCCGAAGCCGCGGTGCCCTCCGGTTTCCGGACTTTTGGCCGCTGCGATACGTATTGGAGGGTGGATTTTTCACGCTTTGTACACGCTGTTCAGATGTTTTCCGGAAATGTTGAAAAACAATTGTGTACACACGGGTATAGTCGAGGTGACTAAAGCGCGAGAAGCGCGAGTAAAAAAAACGGGGGGGGGGGGGCGAAAGAGGCTACGTTCGCCAAAAAATTTGGAAAAGAACTGTTACCGCATTCTCGAGGCGATCACGACTGGTCGTGCAGTATAATATGTATATGTAGGGGGAGCGGGTGTCACGCTCCCGCGGTCGCACCGACGTTTTTTTCGGGGGCCTCCTTCCCGTAATTGTTTCATCGCATCCTGCCTCTGTCCCTGTCGCTCTCCCACGAGCACCCCATACACGCGCTCTCTCTCTCTCTCTCTCTTTCTATTGCCCTCCTTATCTCCTGTATATCTGCTGAACTTTGCAATTTTGCTCGTTGATTATGCTTATTACGGCGCTGCTGCACACTCAGAAGTCAAGATTCGCAACGTGTTGCACGAATATGTATTATCACAATTTCGTGGACGCCGGTAAAGAAATGTTCGCATTTCCCGCATGATGGATACACGAGAAAACCGATCCTTCCCGTTCGTACAGAAGAGTTTAATTACCGTCAATTACATCGAACGCTCGATAGGCTTGGAAGCCAACAAAGTTATTATTTCGCAAACGAAAGAGCACGTATTTTTCTCCTGTAAACGATGTTCTGTGGATTCGTACCAATACCGCGCCCCGGGAATCATCGCGATCATCGATGTTATTTAATATTCGCATTTCAGCGAAGCTATCGGTAGATAATCATACACGCGGACGTTATTCCTCGGTATTTTTTTCCCCCCGTGAAAGCGCCCGTCCGGCTCGCTTGTTTTATTGTTTATCAATGTATTTCATAAATTTTGATGTATTTTAATTAATTTGAAGCACAATCGGCCGGAATTATAATTGAAAATCACTCGCAGGTGGGTGAACACGAGCGGGCGATCCGGGCAAATATTTAAATTTGATTTTAAATTTAATTAATGTTGTGAAAAGTTTCCGAGCCCGCGCGCGAGCGAATAACAACGATTTTCATAAAAATCCGATTCTCCTCCGCGTATAATTGGAAACAGAACGCGCGAACTTTGCGCCGCATACTTGGCGCGCGAGCGAACGAAAATTCGCGATCGTGCGAGCGAAGGGGG
>JAPYYV010040831.1:0-11999 GCA_030522625.1 Copidosoma aretas | reverse complement strand
TGAGTAACTTTTTTGAAATGTCAACGTTGTCCAGAAAGTAAGGATTGTAGTCATCACCCCATTCGGTAAAAAACTTGGACGCTGAATCGTATAGTGTATGCCCCCATAAACTCCACTTATTTTGCGTAGTAGTTTCCTGCTGACTATTAATAGTCTCGTTATTCTCCTCATCAACATAATCGTTTGTGATTTCCGATGCACGGTTCATTTCGTTATTCATATCATCGATATCTGTCTCTGAAATAAATTAAATGATTATGATTTAAAACATATTCAGAGATATAAAAAAAAAACAAAAAAAAAATTCACTAAATTAAGTTGGATGCAAAAAAAATTGAGTGTACCTACAAGTAGGACACCCCCAGCAATCGCTTACAATTAAATATATGTTTGTTTTCAAAACTCTAGAAACTCATAGCATTAGTTTTCATAAGAGCTATATCGGTATATCCACAGAGCAGTAATAGCTCACTCCATTTTTTTCTTATATTTTTTGATTCGCTAAAAATTTCCTTTGCAAAAATCCGTTATTATTTCTTTCCAATCAATAAAGCGCGGGTGCTCATGTCAAAAGTGAATTTTTACATTGAATGTTAAACAAACAAAAAATTATGAATATTCCTTTTCGAAATTTTTCATTTTAATTCAAAGCATAAAATTAAAAAAAAGCCTTGTCCAGAATTCCCAAAATTTTTTTTTATCATGTGGCGATCTTTTTAAAGTTGTTTTATCATAACATACATTCTTGGAAGTTCAGTGACAATCTCGAAATTTCAAATCAAATACAAAATGAAGCTTTCTGCATCATTTCGGCATTTTTTTTGACTGAAATAATTTCGGGTTGATAGTTTAGTTTTCAGTCCCCCATGCCCTCGGCACGTGTTGGACGTATTGAAGGACGCATAAATAATCCTAAAATAGTTAAAATCTGAGTCACAACATGTTATGTGCACAAATACGAACTAAATTTTAGACAAGTCAAAATTTTTGAAATACTCCTCGTATATGTATGCTTACAAAAGCGGACTACACATAAATTGATTCGTTATTAACATTACGAAATAACCAAAAGTAATTATCATATTTGGTTATTCTTTTTTTTTCAATACTTGCGTATTCCATCAATATGCTTAAAGTGCACTGAATGAACACACCCAGACTCATAACTGTATTTCAACCCGTACAATTTTTTTTTTCTATGCAATGTAAACGCCACTGAAACTGAACGTGCAATTTTTGAAATTAATATAAAAAAATTGCCGGAAAAATAGTAAGCTGAATTTAAAAAAACATACTGTTTTTTCCATTTAAAATCTATTTTAGGCGTGAGCGTATGGTTTAGAGGAGAAAAATAACACCGCAGATTCGTGTTTAACTGGGATTTGCCATTGGGACTGACATTATCACTTAGCGAGATTACTACATAATCATTTTAGGGGTTCATCCCACTCTCTTACGTTTTTATTTTTTTGCTTTCCCATAGAGAAAGCTTTGAATCGGTAAAAAATAGAGTGTTGTTAAAAATTTGTCACAAAGATGTTTCGTGGTATTAGAAATGATAATATGCTACTTTAAAAAAAGAGAAACTCAGGAAAATGTCGAGCGATTTCAATGGTCTGGAGATGACAATTTTTGTTGTATCATCCTTATAGCAGCTTGGGAAAAAAAAGTTTCACACTGTATTAAGATTTTTATGAAACGAATTTAGGTAAAAAAATAAAGTTTTTTTAGTATTTCGTAGGCGATAAAACTCAAATTCGATACTCTCAATAGTTTTGTCAAATTGAGTATTAAAATAAATTCATTTTCGAGTTTGAATCACTCTGCTACATTATTCCGTATTATTATTATTAAATAAATTTTAAGAATTTCATGAAAAATCAGACATGTATTGGAAATCCACCGAAATATATTGATAATCCAGGGCTGTATATATTTATTTTTGTATAGCGCTTCAAGAAAAATTTAGAATTTCATGCCTTAGGGAACGTTCATAAACCACATGGCTCTATTTTAGGTGTATTTCAACCCCCCCTACGTTCATGTGGTATACCATAGCTTTTTCCCAACCCCCTCCCCCAAATGGCACGTGGTTTTTTTGAGTAAAAAATAAAATATATTCAAGATTCAAAGCCATCCGCAATTGCAAATGGTGAAACGAGCCAATCATGCAAATCATTTATTAATATAGAATCATTCATCTCTGTCTGGATCTCTTTGGTATCTGTAAACACAATTTCGACGTCTTCTTCTTCGAACCACTCTACAATAGATACCACGTGTCATTTATTTTACCATACCCTCTCCTCAAGTGGTTATTACATAGCATTTAGTTAGAACCCCCCTCCCTTCACTTCGTGCTACGTGGTTTATGAACGTTCCCTTATGATGGTTGTTAAAACGATTTTCGCTATAGTGAAAAAATCGGGTTTTCGACTGTTTTAAGGTTTTTTATAACTTCCAATTTGATTATTGTTATAGAATTCTATCATACAGAGTTTTATTTTGTTTTTAAATCATTGAAATCATTCCTGTTTTACTATCAAAATACGTTTTTTTTTTTAAAAGGGGCTCTTCGATGAATTAAAAATCTTACAAATTAATTCAAATTTTAAGAGCTTATTTATACAGTTATCTTGCAATATTGTATACAATTTCAGGCAAGATAGACATAAGTCTTACGTTATTTACTGTATGTGGTATGATATCTTGAAAAGAAGTCTTATTATAGTAACCAAAAACAAAGTACTAATAATTGAATTTCTCAGCTTTTTAATAGTACATCGAATATTATAACTTGACGAAAAAAGAAACTGATAGTCAATCACAAAAATTGAAGATTACCTTAGATCAACCACTATTATCAAGTAACGCGAAATTTTAATACCAGATAATACTTTTTATTTAATTTTTGTCAAATTTTATACTTGTATACTATACTATTATCTAATAAATAGTAATCATTGCAGTGTGCAATAACGTTTTTCTTCATTTCAGTTACTTTGCTTTTGGATTCAAAAATAACTACCTTTAAAACACTACAGTTCAGTTGCGTTGTAGAGTTAGGTCGTGCCGTAGTTATTCAGTACTATATATAGCATACCACGAGTCACAACAACAGTAGTTGATGAAACAACTATTATATGTCATGAATAGTTTTACTATTTAACAATATATTTTAAATGCTCTTTGTCCATACAAATTTATCAATTTTTTTTTATCGGTTGTTATAAAAGCTTTGTGGATTTAATGCGTATTTTTCGTGATACAAAAATCAACATCACGTTAACTTCAGACATATATGACCTCAGTGTGATACATACTGCTGTTTTCAAATTTAATAAATCCGTTTTCAACTTTCGAAATAAATGGAAATAGATGAGTAATTCTATATAGTGGAACACGAAAATAATTATGTCTTTTATTTTTCATCATTATTCCACGTTATTTGGTTCCCATTTTACAATCAACATGATAAGCCTTTTTTTTAAGATTTAGTCATACCTATGATACATATCAACAGATTTTTTCTATACTTAACAATTATTGCAATTTTCATTTAACTGTTTTATGTTACTAAACAATTTCAATTACCTGTGATGAGTTTTTTCAACCACGTTTTCCTTTTATAACATTCCGTTTCTTTCCCATCTTTTCTTAAACCATCTTTTTCACAATTAGATAGAACAAAAATCGATGTTACTATTTCTTCTGCTTCTTGTTTGTCTTGTGTTTTAACCAGTCTCCCAATAGCTGCCATATACATCGTTCTTATCGTTCGCGATGTTTTGTTTAAAAGTTCACTATATAATTTAATGAAATGAGCAACATCCTGTCTAATGCGCGTTTCCACTATGTCGTCTTCCATATGATCTGCGTACTCGTCGATATTCGAATAATGCGAATATACATTAACTGTCGCATTAAGCAGAGCTCGAGAGCCATCGGTTATGATTTCATGTGGTGGTGGAGCACCTGACTTGTATTGACTGATATCTCTTGCCGTTTGACGCTCGCCGATTCTTTGGGCCACTGTGAATTGACACACTGAAGTCCTGACGCTTTTAACCAAAATAATTTTTTTAGTTTGGCATGACGAATTAAACAAATATTTATGACAAAATGAAAAACATTTTTGTATTGTCGACGACGCAGTTAAGGGAGTTCACCCCCCAAAATAAAAATAATCAGATTTTGATAAAACTTGATGAAAATTTTATTTAGAAGCGTATAAGACAATCCTCAAAGTTTCAGACCGATTTGGAGCGTATAAGCTGAAAAATCGAATGTTTAATTAAGACGTACTCTAATGGGTAGTTTCGAAATCCAGCTCTGTCACTTACTTCTGTACTTTCTTAACATGCCTTTTTCCGCTCCTTGAACGATTGAAAATCGCGCCCATGCGTGATGCATAGAGCGCAATTCTCAATCTGTATTTGTCATTATTGTATTCGCTAGATAAATTGTAAACGGATTGCATAACGCGGTGCCAATCGCTTGTACGCATTCATTTTTAATTTTTTAGTTGAACTTAAATATTGTTAATTATTATGTACATGTATTTCTATTGCCTTTCGGCCCTATTGGCTTAGGCATAATAAATCTGCTATCAAATCAAATCAAATCTGTCATGACTGTCGCAATTTTTTGCTTCTCGGTTCATGGAGGAAGGTTGTAATAGACGAAAAATCACATTTCGAGATAACATGCTAAAAACATGTTTTCTGAAGTGTAGAATAAAAATACACTACTCTGGCAAAAATGTCTGGCTGCGCGAGTTTGTTTGTGTGTGTGTGTGTGTGTGTGTGTGTGTGTGTGTGTGTGTGTGTGTGTGTGTGTTGATCCGACAAGGCTTCTTTTTTTTCAAAATTCTGATCACCGCTGAAAAAATACTTTAGTTTGACAGTCTAATTTTCTTTTTATTTCGATTTTATTGATTTTTTAAAATCGAGATTTAAAAAAAACTTTTGTATATGTTATTATCGGTGTTTTAGCGTATTTTAATTAAAAAAATCTGAAAGATTAGGAAATTTTCTACAAAAAAACATATTTAGATTAAAATACAAAAAATTTTGTGTGGGTGTGTGTGGGTGTATAAATGTGTATGCATATAAATGGTTGTATCTCCGTATTCCCTTGACGGATTTAGATGCAACAAGGCCTATTTTTTTTTGTTTTAAGATTCTTACTAACACTAAAAAAAAAATTTAAGTTCAGCAGTAGTATTTTTTTTTAATTTTGGTTTGATCGAATTTTGAAAATTGAGTTTTTGAAAAATTAATTTTTCGCTATTTATTGGTGTTTTTTCATTAAAATAGCAAAAATCAAAGAATTAAAAAAAAAATTGAGCTTACATATACTAAGATACTTACATCTAATTGATTAAATACATCTAAAATTATTATGGATGTAAAAAAATATAATTATGAAATATATATATGAGTAAGCTTTGTGCCAATGAATTGGCAGCGGTTTTTTTACCTATTTAAATGATTAGATTTAAAAAAAATTTAAAATACATATTTAGTGGTTGTGTAAGATTGTCTCTAATCTTTATGGGATCGATTCAGAGTATTGTAAAAAAATAATCATGATCATTTAATATAGTTACAGATAAAAACGTGCTGTGGAGTGTAGCTGTATGTACAAGTTAGGTTAAAAGTAATCCTTTCAGGCACGGATGCCGCGGTGCCCTTCTCTAAGTATACATCGCCAAAAAACTTTCTTAGGCTAATCACCGTGCTGAACTAAATTGATTTTGTTTATTAAGAGAACAATACCATGGCGAGATTTGTAACGTGTTGAGAAACAAAACTTTATTTAGTAGTTGTAGTTATGTTAGTTGTAGTCACTTATTAATATGGTACCCAAGAGGTGAACTCACTTAACAAAGCAGCTAGTTAAAAATAATTTCGGAGCTTATGCTTGAATACGTATTGACTGTGTCTTTTAGAAATTAAAATATGAGATTTTGATTAGCGTGAATTTCACTCACCATAATATGTATAATAATAATGACCTCTCAATATTACTGTATGGCCTTTTAATGTTTTGTAATTTAAGTCCTGTGGCATCTATGCTGCTTATACGCATCAAGCTGCTCCTTTGTCCAAAAATGTACAAAAAATGGATTAAATCCAATGTCATGTATTTGATGTACATGCGTAGTAGATTTCATCATATCTAATGCTATGATGGGATTTTGGTGGACAAATTTTTTTTTTCGCTCTTCGTGTTTTGCTTCATGTATAACATGGCTCTTTGGTAAAAAAGGAGGTGTTGGATCGCCAGGCCTCATAGTTTTTCTTGCTACGCTTGATCTATATTGGTCTACACTTCCTTCTTTCGCTACCTCATTGCACACTTCTGCTCTGGCCGCTCCTCGCAAATAACAAGAGCCGCATCCTTTGCCTGAACCAGGAGTTATCGTAAAAGAAGCCAACATATCTTGAGTATTTTCCATTATTGACAATTCACATCTCAAAGTAGACCCACAACGACATTCAGCTAGAAGAAACAAAGAAATTTATTGTTAATCATTCTCAATGTGTCCGACTAAAGTACAAAAAGATTTTCGCAGTGTTCGCAGACCCAAGTGGGCCTTCGGGCGCGCAAGTCGTACTTTGCGCCCATGGTACAAAATCTACTAATTCTAACATGTATATTAGGATGTCCTTTATTTACCGATTTCGACTTTTTGATCATATACCCCCTGGAATCTCTTCGTTGCATCCTAAAATGATAATCCATACCTTGAAAACCCGAAAATTTTGGATTTAACACGTGCCACTTTTTTGACCACTTAAAGTATTTAATCTGGATTTTTAAATTACACCATTGAATTACGTATCACTTGGACTTGATTTATTGATTTTTTCCAGCAAAAAGTCACAATCGGTAAATAACAGACACTCTAATGTGTATAAAGCATAATTTTAAATGTAAAGGCCTAAATTTATTTTTTATCCAAAAACTTGAATAAAAATAATATCATCAAATCTCATAAATATAGTAGTTTTCGTCATAAATGACTATCTTTCCAGGGTCCCTGAACTCGAGGGCGCTTGCAAAGCAACGCCCGAGGCACTATTACGTGGATACACATTAGTGGCGAATAATATTGTTCCTACTGAGGGCACACCAGCCTCTCAAAAACGCCCGAATTAGGAAAAGTATACTTAAAGCCTGCCTTGAAACACTCTCAGGCATTTAATTTGCCAAGATAAACACGCGATATAAAGTATTAAATGGTGAAATATATTTATTTTATCATATCATCATAAAGTGATTGCATTATTTAGTTTTCTATCGGATGGATGTGCTATAAAAGTTTTAAATGACAAAACACTAAATAGTACTATTAATTTATGAAATATTACATTTAATGGAAACTAAGTGCATATGTACTTCGTGAAAATTGTATGCATACAACTTCTTAGATTAAGTAAAGTTGATTTTAACAAAAGATTTATTCATTTCTGTTTTGAAAAAATTCTATGATTATTCTACGTAGTCCGATGTACTTGAAATAGCATTTTTAAAGTAACTTTGAAATAATTTCATTAATATTTTTTTTCATTAAAACAGCACGAACAATATTATTGTGCAAATATTAATGTACTCTAGGTCTGAGCGTTGTACGTAAAAATATATTTCCAAAGTGTAATCATAACTCACGATTTTTTTATTTGATTTTATAAATAAATAAATATGTACATATTTGTATGTACATTAGGACGTCCGTTATTTACCAATTTAGATTTTTTGTAATATACCCTATTAAATTTCTTCGTTATATCCCGAAATTAAAATCCGTACCAAAAAAATGCAAAAATTCTTGAGTTACGTGCCACCAACCCACCAGACTTAAAATAGCACTTTGCGCCTTCGGAAAATGTCGTTCTGTTCGCAACGCGGGCACAAACATACAAAAACCGCGCCCTTCGGGCGCGAATTTTTTACTTTGCGTCCTAGGTACGAAACATACTATTTTCTAGATTTTTGAACTAATAAACTTGGTACTTTTTTTCAGTTCAAAAGGAGTCCATTAAAAATTCGATTTTAATCTCAGAAGCCTTCAAAGGAGAAAAAATCCAGAAAATCAGATTTTTCCAACTTAATTGTTTTGAGCTGAAAAAAATTTGTATCTAACAAGTAATATGTGCAAAAGTTTGATAGTTTAAACATCTAGAAACAATATTTTAAGTGGTCAAAAAAATTAAACGTTGAAAAATTCAAATCCTCTGCGATTTAAATGGGAAATCATTCTGTGTCTGGTGTCACGTGTTAACTCGAAAATTTTTGGACTTTTTTGGTACGTATTTTCATTTTGGGGTGTAACAAAGAGATTTAACAGGGTATATAATGAAAAATATCTGAATTTGTTAATACCGGACACCCTAATATACATACATATGGGTGCTTCTGTCGAAACTGACTCATACCAACTTTAAAAGTTGCTTTCCAAGTGCCCTCGGGCCCGGGGACCACCCTGGAGAGATGCACATTTGTGACAAAAACTACTATCAATTTAGATGGTTCAACGCTAAAACTTTCTCATTCAGTTTCCTTTTTTCAAACAAATTATGTACTAATTAACGTAAACGAAAAAATATATCATTTTTTGGTTATAAAAAAAAAAAAGTACACGTACCATTAAAGTAACCAGATTCTCCATTGATGGCAAGGTTGTGATTTTTGTAGTTGAAGCCACATGGGATTCTTTTGTGCTCCCAAATTTTTTGAGAGAAATAAAACTCCCAAGCCCCTGGCTTAAATCTCAAACGTGTGCGCTTGTAATTGCTTGATTGTCTAGTATTGTTTTTGTAAGTATACTCCATCGTTAAGTCATCAAATTCAGTTTGAGGGATGATAACGTCGAAATTAATGTTTCTTTTGGCATATACATCTTCATCAGAATCATGGTTTCCGTCAGAAACACTTTGAAAGCTGCAATTGTTTGCAGTTCCTTTTGCAGATACATCTAAGCGCTCGGCAATTCTATCCAATAATTGGTATCGGTTATTCGTGACCAGCGAGTACAAGCTTGCAGCTTTAATTTTGTCTCCAAACTCAGTTGCGATTTTATCCCAAATCGGGTCTGTCTTTTGGATTACTCCATAACCATCATCTCTCTCTACATAAATGTCTGTACTAAATGGAAGAACTTTTTCTATCACTTCTTCCGATGAAAAAGCCGGCGGTCGTCCACGCGGCATTTTTAATTATGTTTACAACTTAACAGTTATTCGTATTAATCCGCTGCCAAGATACCCTGAAATTACCCAGCACGTTACCCTCATAGACAAACTATTTTTTGGTACATAAATATGTTAGCACTGAGATTATTGTAGTACCCTTAGAAAAAAATAAAAAGAGGACTGCTAGAGTACTGAGAGTGCTGACGAGAGGACAACAAGGGGTTCCTGACATAACAAAACCTGTTAGGACGGGGACGACGACTGAGACTACTACAGATAGTACTATAGAGTAAGATGTTCACCTATCGTCCCCCAGCTTTTGCAACGTATATATGAGTTTTTGTTTTAACTTGACATTGTAGACGTTAACGCGGAGGAGTGAACGTTTTGTTTCTACAAAGACAGATCTTCGATTCCCGACTCCAACGTTGTTCATTAATAGTTTCCCTACTTTAGAGAAATAATTTTCGTCTATATTGATCGGTTTTATTTTTCGTTCAATTTTATTGGTTTTTAAAAATTTATTTTCCGCAAAAAAAATTAATTTGTGGCTATTTATAATCGCTTAAGACCATTGAACGATACTAGGGGATCCACCCCCTGCGCGCTTCGCGCCCCAACCCCCGAAATTGAATTATACAATTATTTTCAAGATTTTTGCGGAAAAACTCAAATTATTAGAAAATTTATTTCATATAGTTATAATCTCCATTCAAAATCACTTTCTATTCATTTTTCAAAATCTCATTTTCAAATTTACCCGCTCTTGGTCAGTCTCAGACAATCACGAAACGAATAAAAAGGCTTCAGTCACGTGACAATCAATCTTTTGAAAAATGTTTAAAAAATCATGAAGTTTTCTTCAAAAAATGTATTGAGATAAAATTTTAGAAATTTAAGAATGTGAATGTGCGTGGTTGTATATGTATGCGGTCATATTTAATAACTTTCTTGACCGCATTTTATATTAGGTTCAATTTGAATAAGATATTGATCACTACTAGGAACGAAAATTCTGTTTTGAATAATTTGTCCATTTGTTATTTCGATCTTAATGATTTTTGAAACGTTTTTTTAACATTTTATTGTTGATTTGGGATATGTTATTACGAAATACATTAAAAAATCGTTTAATCGATACTTTGATGTTATATGCGTCTTTTGGTCCATACCACGGTTTCCTTTAAACGTATCAAAATGTACATAAAAAATTGCATGCAATACAGTAATTAAATTTTGATTGAGTATTATAAGTTTATTGTAAAGTTTAAAATCTCATAAATAAATGAAGAAATGACATCCTTAAGGAGGTTGACTACCTGTAATGGGGGGTGCGAGAGAAAGAGGTCCGACTTTTTCCCTTTTTTAGATTAAAAATACGCGCGCATGTCCTATCTTTTAACATTGGAGTTTTATGTACGCTTCGTAAAAAAATATTTATTAAAATCTTTGCCGACGACGAATTAATGGATGTGATTATTTGACATACACTTTAAGCCGGTATTAATTCACTATCGGCTGCAATTTTATAGAAATCCGTCTGTTACTTGTATCAAAATTTCATGAAGTTGCAATTTTTCACAATTTTCCATAAGAGGCCATGTTAAGGTCGAAAAATTTGTTTCACTAATTTCTTGGTTTAGAGGGAACCAGTCTTACAACTTTACATAAATTGTATTTGCCACTTTATTGACCCGTATACTAAGTTTTAACAGAAACTGTCTGTTAATTCCTTAAGGTAGTCAACCTCCTTAATGGATATAGCTACAGTTGAAATGAGGATCGCAGAAAAGCTTTGAGCCTAATAATTAGCGGTTTGTTGAGCTATTTTGATCAAATAATATTCATTTTTTTTATGAATTTCACAATTTTTTGATTTTTAACTAATTAAAGTATACGGTATTAAGTTATGAGTACTATTGAATAACATAAGACTTTGTTGTTCACGTTAAATTAAAAAAAAAAACATTTTGTACTCTCAACTAAAATTGTAAGATTATATTTGAGTACTTGAAAAAAGAGAAGTTATTTTAAAAAATTGCGTTATAGACATTTTTATTAGCTTCTCTCACATTTAGAATCATGATCTATAAAGATCGAGTCTACGTATTTACATAAAGTACAATAATAATAATATTAAAAGCAATAATTTGAATTGTTAAACTACAATTGTGTACGACAAACATTTTAATTTTGTGAAGAATCGAAGATCCGTCCTTGCAGAAACAAAACGACCTTGTGCGCGCGGCACTTTTTTCGCCAGTGCATACTGTACCTAAGTAACTCGCTTGTAATCGCTGGAAGGAAGGTAAAAAAATTATTGAATTGAACAATATAAATCGATAGTTTTGTATTTCGTTTTTTATATGGTGCCTTTATTTTTTGCCAGAAACCTTTTTTTCGTGGTGAAGAATGAGATAGAAATTCGCCACTGTTCTAAAAAATAAAATTTTCACAAATTGAAAGAGCAATGCTTGAACCACACATCCACAAATTTTCAGAGAGGTATAGAAAAAAATGCATGGATTAGGATGTTTCCCCTTGAGTGTTCCCGTTAGCGGCACCACTGCCGGTAAGGTATTTTGCGTTATCTTGGTTTATCTATATGGAGTTGCACGTATAATAAACTGGTGCAACAATACATACATTCAAATTACACGCGAATGACCTTAACGACGGTGGTGCTGCTTGCGGAACCACTTAAGGTGGCTCATCACCCTTGTACTATCTATTTATGTGACATCAGACTATCACACCTAAAAACATCGGGTAGCAAGCTCAATGTGTATACCTATATAT
>JAPYYV010040827.1:0-10819 GCA_030522625.1 Copidosoma aretas | reverse complement strand
TCAACACCCTCCACACAGAGGTGGTAGAGGGTGCCCGTAAAAATCAGTTGTAACTGGTGTACGGGTAGGAAATACACAATAAAAAAAAAATAAATAAATTAAAAAAAAGATAGTAAGATACTATTAGGCTATTTACATAGGCGTGACAGTGTCACGCAGTCTTATTTAAAACCAATAGTTATGTGTCGTGTTGTCACGTCTGTATCAACAGCCTCCATATGAGTGCATGACATGATGTCTCTTTTGGCGCATACATAATATATCATTTATGATGTAAGGAAAACAAGTTGTGCTCACTAGACTACCTAAATTAAGTGATTTCTGCACCCTCCTAATTTGCGCCATGTTTGTCTTAATTTTAAGACGTTTTATTGGCTACTAACCAAAGCAACGATTGGTTGATTATTGGTAAGATGCACGTGAGCACAGCTCTTTTCTTTACATCTTGATCTTACTGGTTTATTCGCTAATACTGCCTTACCGTAAAGCACAATCACAAGAGAAGCATTCAGTAATATCTCTGTATCGGTGAAAACCTTAGAGCATATACTACTGGAGGCAGCATTTAGTAAGAAAAAAGTGTCGCTAGGCAGGACAAACAGAATGACATGCTTCCTCTTTCTAGAAATGTGTTGATTGCTTATAGCATCTCTTTATATATAGTTGAAGCAATCAACACATTGCTAGGAGGAGAGAGCACGACATTCTATTTATTCTGCCTGGTGACACTTTTTTCTTACTAAATGGTGCCTCCAGTAGTATATGTTCTAATGTTTTTACCGATATAAATACATCACCCAATGCTTCTCTGCTGATTGTGCTTTACAGTAGTAAGACAGTATTAGCGAATAGTCTCTAAATCAGTAAGATCATGATGTGAGAAAGAGAGGTGTGCTCGCGTGCATTTTACTATTAATCAATCAATAGTTGCTTAGGTTAGTAGCCAATCAAACGTCATAAACTTGAGACAAACATGGCGCGGAAATTGCCTAATTTAGATTGTATAGTGAGCTCACCTTGTTTTTCTTACATCATGAGTAAGATATTGTGTGAGCGCCAAAGAGACATCAAGCCGTTCACTCATATGGACGCTGTTCATACAGTCGCGACACATTATCATTGGTTTTATACAAGACTGCGTGACATTGTCGCGCCTCTGTAAATAGCCTCATGATATCTTACTAGTTGATAGCATGATGAAAGGATAACAAAGCGTAGCGATGAGGTAAATACGCAGTATTAGAGCAAACGATTTCTGAGCTGTAATTGGCCAAGAAAGCTCAATAGAGTGCCATATTGTTCTGAAAGAAAATTTTATTGATTTAAAGTCAATATGATTCCCGCTTAGCACCAAGCCTTGGCTGTTATGACTCAGCTACGCATTGATATATCCTCTTATCCTTTTATCCTGGTTAACAGTTTATAACGTTTGCGGAGCACAGCCATAGGTGGCCTTAGCCTGATTGGCCGACGAAAACTCTGCCGTGAAAAATTTTGCAGCATGTATTCTGACCCTTTCCTAGCGGTGGTATTCGGTAACTCTACTCCATACACCAGCGCGTCATATCAAAAATTTGACGTCACGTAACAATGAATAAGTACCAAACCATTAAATTAAATGATTGCATTGAATAGATGGTTGATATAATCATTCTAGCCCTTTATTGTGTAATGTTCATCGCAGACGCGATTTCATGACTTTTCAGATTTCATCAATTTTTTGAGCAAAAACAATAAACTTAATTGAAAAATCACAAAAACACTTTTTTCTTCGAATTCGACGCTGCATACTAACAAAAAACTGTACAGCGAAATTCATTGAATTTTGAATCATGGTCCGCCATATTGGATAGACCATTTTGAATATATAAATTTTTGTTTACGATTTTCAGTCAGCAATTCTAAATAACTTCGAAATCGTATTTGAGATAAAAAAATTTTAAAATGCGTGAGAGAAAAATGCTAAAGGTGGTTCATGCGTGAAAAGATTGTCGTCAGAATGAAATAAAACTTTGTAAAATTGTTTATTGCAATGCGATATACTTTCATTTAAAATTTCAGTAAAATTTACCGCATGAAGCTTAAGAAGAATGCTTTTTGAAAAATGCTGTTTTAAAAGAAGTTTTTATGGAAAGCAGTACATTTTTTATTTTCTTTAGAGAAAATAAAAAAGTTTGCCCTTCCGAAACGAATAAAAACCTAACACAATGAAGCTCATGCAATCCCAAAAAGATTGGTACCTTGTAAGTCGCAAATGATCAACTGATTCAAAAGATAATTATAAAAATGCACTGGAACATTTTCATTTTCTATGCTAGAGGCATAGGAGATCATTGTCTGCAGAAATTTTAAGGTTGAAAGAATTTTAACAAAACTGTTGCTAGAAACATTTGCACGAAATATTATGATGAGAGATTTGACATTAGAACCTTATTTCATTCAATGAACAATATTTTATGAAATTTTCATTAGTTTCGACAACATTAAAAAAATTTAATTGACTGTCGCTGATTTTCTTCGTGAGTAGCGCATAAACCACTTTGAAAATGGTTATTTTCACCATCAGCGCTATCTAGTGCTTAAACTGGTTTTATGCTCATTCAAAACAAAAATTCTTATAAAAGAGAATGTAAAAAGCTATAAAAAAAAAAAAATAAATAAAAAAAACAGGCTAACCTAACCAACAAATGTTTATGAAATTTTCATTAGTTTCGACAACATTAAAAAAATTCAATTTATAGTCGCTGATTTTCTTCGTGAGTAGCGCATAAACCACCTTGAGTATGGTTATTTTCACCATCAGCGCTATCTAGTGCTAAAACTGGTTTTATGCCCATTCGAAACAAAAATTCTTATAAAAGAGGATGTAAAAAGCTATAAAAAAAAAAAATAAAAAAACAGACTAACCTAACCAACAAATGTTTATAAAATTTGTAACCTTAAAATGATAGCTTAATCCAGCTTAAACATTTTTAGAAGTATTTTCAAACGATCTAGCGTAAAAAATACGCAAAATTGTAAACTTTTTCTTTTTTTTTTTCTTTGGTCTATTAGCTAAAGGGTTTTCAAGTTTAGCCCAAAACAAAAATTTGAATTTTCAAACTACCACTGACGCTAGTCACTTGACTCTAGGAGGCTTAAATTTTAGGAGAGTTCTAGTATCACCAAGTAGCAAAGATTACCATACTATTTAACCAAAATTTTTTGTTGACTGTACGGTTAGACGTGGAATGCCCCATACGTCTTCCTATATTACATAGTTGTATGAACAAAACTTAGTCCCAGCGTCCCCCCCCCCCCCCCCCCCCCCCCCCCCCCCCCCCCAGAGTTATTCCGTAGTCTCTAAGCCATATTTTACCTACTTTTCCTTGGCTTCGCTCCCCTCCGCTCCCCCTCAGCTTCCCCCGGCTTCCCACAGCTCCCCCTCAAATCAGATAGTTATTCGTTTATTTTTACGTGATTTTTAACCCAAAATTTTTTTGGGTTAGCTCCCCTCCGCTCCTTGCGGCTCCACACAGCTTTCCCTCCATCACCCCCTCACCACCCGCTCAGTTTCCCCTATCACCTCATAACCTATTCTACAATACTCGCACACACAACTTAAATATAAGTTTATGCATATAAATTAATAATTTGGTTTCATTTTCATTTCTCACTTCTACATGTTTTAAGATTAACATTATATTAACAAATGTACAATTGAAACATGAGAGTAGAAAAAAAGTAGCTATTAATACCAATGTATTGATTCTATAATGTATAAATATATCTTCCTATATTATATACTTAATTCGTGTGGATCGTAGGTAATGGCCCTCTCTCCATTCCCCTCAACACGTTTTTTACATGATCAAAAGTAAGGTAAAAATAAGGTAAAAATAAGGTAAAAATATGCGAATTTTTAATAATTTTTATAGTGAGTCCGACCCACCACGCCCCCTCTATTCTCCATACCCCCCATGCCCCTATTTTCGTTAGGCTATCCCTTACTAACATAACAATCCGCAATAACTTGGAATTTATATGGGTCTTACATCCCCCCCCCCCCCCCTGCTCACATGCACTTCAACCTTAGCCAAAGATGTCCGGCGTCACCCGAAAGACACATTCCATCAACAGTCTCCTAAAAACAGACGAATTATTTCAATTATAGACAAATTCTTTGACCCAAGCCCTCCAACATCGTCAAACATTGTCAAAAACAAATTTAGAAATCATACGTAATGTACATGATAGCAGTTATGGTTCGTTTAACAAAAATTTTGAAGTATTTATGATAGTTCTAACACATAGCGAATAATTCATAGCCATGTATCGAAGGTGGTGTAGTTACATTTCAAATTGTGTGTAGTTACATTTCAAATTGTAATATTTGTTAATTTAGAAAATAAAAAATTTTCTGGAAATTGGAATAAACTTTTAAAACAGTACGGAAAAACATAGTGTATAATTCGTCGTAGAAGTAATACAAAGAGCCATAAGCAGTTGCAAAATTACTCCTTCAAAAATATAGAGCTTCAAACATAATATACTTCTGTTAAAGGTCCTAATATTGATAAACAAAATTAGCAGGAGTTTTTTTTTTAAAAAAAAGGTATTTCCGCAACAATTGGTCGCACAGTCACTTATTTCTTTATAAAAATTTGCAGAAAAATGTCAGTAATTCCATGAAATTAAGACAATTGTCTAATTGTAATAAAACTAAGAAATAAAAAATATGCAATTTAGCTTTAAATCGTTTTTATTGCACAATGTTAGTTTAATACAATATAATCATAAATTGTATGACTAAATAATGGAAAATACGATTATGTTAGTATGTAAAATCAAATACAGTAATATACGATCCTAAAAGAAATTTACGAACAAATTGAAACTCTAAAGTTTTTTAAGTTGCAAACTTCATTGTTCGTGAACTATCCAGCGGATCAAGTAAAGTTCATGACTTCTACTTATTTATAACGTAAACTATGTTTTCATGAAAATCAAGTAGTTATTAGTGAGTCTACAGTTTGTACTATAACTATATAGTTGTCTGTCAAGCGTGGCTGACCCACTGTCAACGTCTTTATATGCTTGTCAGTTACGCATTTCTTGCTCTCCCACTCTAAAAGATTATGGAGGTGTGGCCCGAGTATTGCTCTTTTGATTCGTGTTAATTTTATTCTTCAAAACTGTGGCGAATTTCAGAGAAACGAAAAAAAATCAAAGACGTACTTTAACACAAAAAAAAGTTTTTGAGCAAAAAATAAAAGCACCATCATGAAGAGCAGGTCAAAATCCATCGATTTTTATTCTTTTAGATTTTTCCGAATCCGTACAAGCGAGTTGAACACAGTGTACTCGAGCAAAAAATGCGCCTCACGCGCGAGTTGGCCTTATCTCGCTGGACGCGCTTATATACGAAAGCTGAAGGCGGGCAATGTAGGCATGAATTTGGGAATGAAAAAGGTAAGTAAAAGGGGACAAATAGATTCAGATTTACGAATATAATTTTCGGTTTAAATGCAAACGTGCCAGGATATACATGACAGATGGAGGCGGAAAGGGTTAACCTAGAAATAGGTATAAAAAAAAGGGATAAATTTGCTTTTTGCACATAACAAAAATGAACAAAAGCAGGTACCCTTAATAGTGACTACTGAAAGAATTAACGGACATAATTATTAAAAATAAACAAAATAGGCAAAGAAGTTAAAGTTGTGCATGAAAAAGTAGAGGATTGAAAAACGATAGGATTTATAAAAAAAAACAACGAAGGAAACTACACTTGACAAAATCAAAGATAATTTTACAAAGAAAAGGAAGACTTTTGTCAATCAGAAAATAGGAAAAAACTATATGGTGATTCACATTTCTATCATCTGTAAAATGTTAAAAAAAAAGCAGAAATAGAAACAAATATCAAAAAAAAAAAATATATAGGTGAGTTTAGAAGTTTTTAAGTGATAGACTGTGGCGATCCACGTGCCAACCTTCATATTTTTGTATATTTATTTTTATCACTGAGTATCTAATACAAGAATTTATCCTTCAGTACATACATGCGCACTCACATACACAACCAAAATGAACACAAAAATTAGCTGATAAATCGAATAAATATAATTATAACGTAGAATAAGTTCACATGTTTATCAAATTAATATTACTAATTTAATACGAATAAATGACTCTGATCGGTATTTAAGCTGATCATTTATTTATATGTCTATTTATTCCATATTTATAAAATCATTTAAAATGAGTACATACAAATTCGCTTATTAATCAAAGCAATATAGTCAAACGAGGTATAAAATAAAACTACTCAAGTTTTAAGTGGTTTTCATATTATATCTTTATTCCAGATGAAAATCACATGAAACATAAATAGTTTTATTTTTTGGTCATTTTTGAAAATTTTAATATCAATTGTTAATATGACTTCATAAGATGATAAAATTTCAAAATTATCACTTAATATTAGAAAAGGGAAAATATGTATTTATTTATTTCATGTACAGATTTTTACATTCTTTTACATACCTCTTTCTTGTGTCATAAATACTTAAAATAAATTTTTTCCTAAATTAATACTGATTTACAATAATATCCAAGACAAAATTGATTTAATAGACTCATAAATCAATCATCTTTATATATTTATGTGGTAACGTTTTAAAATTACCTTTAATATTCACATCATATTCGAATTTATAACACATGACATATTATTCCATGTTCGTGTAGTTACATTTCAAATTGTAATATTTGTTAATTTAGAAAATAAAAAATTTTCTGGAAATTGGAATAAACTTTTAAAACAGTACGGAAAAACATAGTATTCTAAATGATCTTATTATTTCAGTAGATTTTTAGTTTTCCTACTGTAACACCTCCTGTATGGTTCTAAATCCACTTATTGTCTATATCCTCTATAAATAGACTTAAGTGAACCGGGCTTAACTTGGTCTTCCCCTACCCTTTTTAATTTTCTGAATAAATTTGTTAGCGTCTGGCCTGTAAGTACCTGTTTTTTGTGCATTTATAGATTCATTCCAACATTTTTATGAATCTTATACCTATTCTCTCTAATGAAATCCAGAAAATTTCTCCATAGATCGTATCAAATGCTGTTTTAAAGTCTATAAACACATCATATAATTTATTGTCCACACTTTTTAAAATTTTTTTTTATTTTACTATTTAGTACACAAATATAGTCATTTGTTCTTTTTTTTGCTCTAAGGCCTTTTTTTCGGCTGTCCTTCAATAATTTACACTATCACACTTATTTTGTTACTCTTGAAGTAATTGTAATAGCTAATATCTTAAATAATACACTTGACGCAACGACCCTGTAAATTGTAACGTCCTTCTATTCCTCCCGAGCCTTGTAATCCATGAAGTATGTTAGTTAATTCAATTATCCAAATCATACAAAGATTTTTGAAACATTCCTCCACAATACCATCGTCTCCGGGGGCCTTTACGCTTTCTCTTTTCCTTAGAACTTCCCGTAATTTAATGATATATATATAGTCTTGACAAAATTCTCCCAGACTTTTCTGTTGATTCACATACTATTTTTTTCGTTTTTCGTATAAAATGCCAAATTGTTGTCTCCTAACAAATTTATAAAATGATTTTTCTATGGCTCATTATTTTCTCCTACACACATTTTTTTTAGTTCAAATTTTTCAATCACTTTCAAAAACTCACTTAAATTTTCGCTTTCTGCTACGCTGTTTGGTTGTTTATGGGCTTTTTTGTTAGTCATTATTTCAATTTTGGTACTCTCTTTTTTTTGGCCTACTCTCAGAGTTAACTTGTAATCTTCTTTTCTGATCGATGATTCTGAAATCCTGTTCCTCTATTTTGAAAATTTAGAATTTTTTTTATCTTAGTTCCTCTGTTACCTCTGTAATTACATTAGGTAACCGGTCTCATTTTCTATATGTATTTCATCTTGAGTAATTATATAATCCAAATATTTTTTATATCTCTTTTATTATATTTGAATACTCATATTTTCTACTTTATTTACAGATTTTCTTATAATCCTCTGCATTTGTTCCTTCCTTCCTACTTCGTATATTTCCTGCGAATTTAAATGTCACCGGTAGATGATCAGACCTACATCTACTTACGACTTAAAGTTTTAACAGCACTATAGACTTCTGTATTTACCTCTAATACAAAATTAGAAGCAATCACTCCTCTTATCCGATATAACTTATATACAAAAGCTTTTACTGTTATGCTTCCTTATCAATTTAGAAAATTTGTTGAGTGATTTTTGTCATCTGAAAATATTCAAGGACAAAAAATTTGGGCATACTATAAAAATCAGTAATCAAAAATTTTTTGTCTAATAAAGAAAATCGTGATTTTTATGTTTTAAATGAGATTTTTATGTTAAAAGAAAAAACATGTGAACATTTCAATTTACCAAAACCGGAACACATTGATTTACAAGCGAATGATAACAAGGACGAAATTTTCTATAGTAAACAAATGTTCATAGATTTATACAGTAAATTAAATGACGATCAAAAACTCGTCTTTTAAACTATATGTAGTTATGTAAATAAAGTCTACTGCATAAATAGACTTAGAGGATCAGAAAAGATTTTTTTATATAAAACATTAATTTACTATTTTATTTACATTGATAAAAAAATACTATCTATGGCTTGGACAGGTATTGCTTTCATACTGCTTCCAAAATGTATGACCATTCATCGACCATTTTGATTGCCATTAGATTTACAAAACATTGAAAGCACATTTTCAGAATTTGAATCTGGTAAAAAAGAAAGATGAAAGAAGTAGATTTAATAATTTGAGATGAAGTATCAATGATTCCAAAAAAGCTCTAGAAATCGTCGATAGAACATTACGCGACTTGTGCGATACTACTACATTATTTGGAAATAAATTGATTATTTTAGATGGAGATTTTTACCAAATCTTACCTATTATCAAAAATAGTAATAGAATCGGTATTATCAGAGAAACGATTAAAAATTCTCATCTTCAGTTATCTTTTAAAATTTTACACTTACACACCAATGTTCGTTTCATAAATGAAAATTTTTCTAAATTATCATTAGAAATTAGAGAAGGAAAAATAGTTTATTTTATAATTCCAGACTCATAGAAAACTGATGATGTATGTTCTTTAGTTTTCAAGGCTTTTGATGAATCATCCATAAATAGCGAAATATTGAGTTCCCATAATGAATTTACATTTTTTTTAAATAATAAAATTTTGCGAAAAATACCGGGGGATGTAACAACATAATATAGCATTAATACTGCTACATTTAAAGGAGTTGACAAAAGCGATGATAATGTACATATAAATTTTTCAATGGAAATATTGAATATTATTCGTGAAAGTTTATCACCACATGAATTAAATTTGAAAGTAGGAGCAATAGTTATGTTATCAGAAATTTAAGTATTGCTGATGGTTTGTGCAACGGTACACGATTAAAAATGACACAGCTGTTTGAATTTAATATTGAAGCAGAAATTATCACTGGCAACAAGAAAGGAATCAAAGTTTTTATATCTAGAATCACTTTCAATATTGGAAATACTTCCTCTCTCCCTTTTATTCTGTACAGAAAATAGTGTCCTTTAGTTTTAGCTTTTTCAATGACCATAAACAAATCACAAGGGCAAAGTTTTTAATTTGTTGCCTTATATTTGAAAAAACCACGGATTTCTCACGGGCAATTATATGTAGCACTATCAAGATGTAAGAATCCTAAAAAAATTTTTGTGCAATTAGAATTAGAAAATACTTTGAAAAAAAAAATATTGTGTGGCAAGAAATATTCATTTTTAAATTTCAAAGAGAAAATTCTAAATTCATTCATACAAATGTGTTATTATTTCCATTGTCAGTGTTAACTTTTTTTTTTTTCTTTTTTTTTTATCTTTAATAATCTTATTTAAATACATCCATGCAAAAAAAAGCAACTGATTCCAAAATTGAAAATAGAAATCGGATTTTGAGATCTATTATATTACATTTAATAATAATTAATATTTATTCGCTTCTTTACGTGGTTTGTAGAGCAATCTTTATAGAAATTATCAAGAAACTCAGTATTTTTATAAATTAAAATGTTAAAAAATTTCTGATATTTTACCTGTTTTAACATTACCATACATGTTTTACTTCACATTACATAGATTTTCATCACTTTACTTAACTATACAAATTTTTATAAAGGTTTGCGAGGATTTCCACAAAAAAATCCAATGCGCTCTGAATGTACCCCTAGGGTGGTGTGGAAATCATTTGATGTACCTCAGTAATGTAAAGCTAATTCATACATATATATATAGGTGTGTGAATGTGGGGCGACTGTCGAGAGTTCTCCGTGAAAGTAGAAAAAATTTAAATAATGGAGAAAATGAAGAGAAATAACAGTTGATTGTGATTGGGCCGTGAGGCGGTATGATACATGGGAAATACGATAGGGCGCCCTCTGTCCAACCCGTTGAAAGTTATACTCCCAAACAGAATTGGGGAGCGCTGCCACCAGTTAGGGATTATACGTCCCAAAAGATTTGTGCGTGCACTCGCTAATATTTTTAGGCGTTCGCTTTCTCATCTAGTTGCAGAGAACGACAAAGTAGATTAAATGTAATTTAAAGCATCAAGGCATTAAAATAGCTAAATCACATCGGATTTGCGTGAAATATCTCCAGATACCCATCAGTAGTTAAAAAAATTCGGTTATCTATTTTATCATTGAGATATCTTTTACCCGAAACGCTAAAATTGTACCTTTCTCAGCGCAAAAGTGAGATCGTA